>WEKW01017792.1:30156-72854 GCA_013389905.1 Sula dactylatra | reverse complement strand
GAGGTGAGGCCGCACCAGCGCAGAGCAGAGCGGGACAATCCCCTCCCTCGACCGGCTGCAATGCAGTGCTTGATGCACCCCAGGACACGGCTGGCCCTCTTGGCTGCCAGGGCACGCTGTTGGCTCATGTTCAACTTGCCATCAGCCAGAACCCCCAGATCCCCCTCTGCGGAGCTGCTCTCAGGCCTCTCTTTCCCCAGGCTGTACGTACATCTGGGATTGCCGTGCTCCAGGTGCAAAATCCGGCACTTGCCCTTGTTAAACTTCATACGGTTGGTGATTGCCCAGCTCTCTGGTTTGTCTAGATCTCTCTGCAGGGCCTCTCTGCCCTCGAGAGTGTCAACAGTGTCAACTTAATTAGTATTCCTCCCAGTCCTGCATCCAAGTCATTTATGAAGAGATTAAAGAGTACTGGCCCCAAGATGGATCCCTGTAGAACTCCACTAGTGCCTGGCCACCAGCCAGGTGTAACCCCATTTACTATAACCCTTTGAGCCCAACCCATCAGCCAGTTGCTCATCCACTGCATTACATGTTTATCCAGCTGTATGCTGGACATTTTGTCCGGGAGGATAATGTGAGAGACAGTATCAAAAGCTTTACTGAAATCCAAAAAGATCACATTGATTGGCTTTCCTTGGTCAACTAGGTGGGTAACCTTGTCATAGAAGGAAATTAAGTTTGTTAACCAGAACTTTCCCCTTGTGAACCCGTGCTGACTGCGACCAATGACTGCGTTGTCTTTCAGGTGTTTTTCAATAACTCCCAGAATAATCTTCTCCATAATATTGCCAGGCACAGAAGTTCCTCCTTTTTAGTCTTATGTATCAAAAGTGTGTCTGAAGTTTGTTTGAATTGACAGCAGATTAGCTGAAAGGAGAACAAACTATTGCTACTATTGCTGGTTGTCAACTCTTGCCTTATCTTTCTACAAAGCATATTGCATTCCTGATTTCCAATTATTTTTCACTTAAGTTCCTGTGGTGTTATGCTGCTACTTGGTACAGACTCCCAGATTTCAGCTCAGCAGCCAGATCAATGAAGCAGTAGGTGTCCTGGTCAGCATCTGCACAAAGTGAAAGTGATAGGCCCAGATCATAAACAGAGCAGTTGCTGGGCTGTCCTGCAGAGCAAGTCCTGGCTGATTCAGAGAGTGCATGGTTGTGTGAAAGGCCAGAAAGTCCCTGAAGTCACAGTTACTCTCTGAAGTTGGTGGATTGGTTGAATCCTGATGATTTGTTTTGACATTGCAGTCTGTTGCTGGAAATGGATATCCCAGTGAAAGCATTACTACTTGGCAACACTAAAATGGCGGGCAATGAGAAAGTGAAACATAGGTCTAATGTTGCACAAAGTACTTTGCATGAGATATTGCAAGAAGAAAATAATCCAAGAGTACAGTGAAATGGATGCTGTGATTTTGATTTACTCGTCTTTTTTATACCTGCACTAGATCTTAGCTTGCCAAGCGTCACTCTTGTTACTAGCAGAATATTTATTTTATTTTCTCTTCTTCTTGTAGAAAATTTTACTACATCACACTGCTGAGAGACCCTGTATCTCGTTACCTCAGCGAATGGCGTCATGTCCAACGAGGTGCTACTTGGAAGACCTCCTTGCACATGTGTGATGGCAGGACACCGACTCCTGAAGAGCTGCCGTCATGCTATGAAGGCACGGACTGGTCAGGCTGCACGCTGCAGGAGTTCATGGATTGCCCGTATAATCTGGCCAACAACCGCCAAGTGAGGATGTTGGCTGACTTGAGCTTAGTGGGCTGCTACAACATGTCTTTCATCCCAGAGAACAAGCGAGCACAGATCTTGCTGGAGAGCGCAAAAAAGAACCTCAAAGACATGGCCTTCTTTGGCCTGACAGAGTTCCAGAGAAAGACTCAGTACCTGTTTGAGAGAACTTTTAATCTGAAATTCATCCGGCCCTTTATGCAGTACAACAGTACCAGGGCAGGAGGGGTGGAGGTGGACAACGACACCATCCGGAGGATTGAGGAGCTCAATGACTTGGACATGCAGCTCTATGACTATGCAAAGGACCTCTTCCAACAGCGCTACCAGTACAAACGGCAGCTAGAGAGGATGGAGCAGAGGATAAAGAATCGGGAAGAGAGGCTTCTTCACCGGTCCAATGAAGCACTTCCCAAGGAAGAGACCGAAGAGCAAGGACGCTTGCCCACTGAGGACTACATGAGCCATATTATAGAGAAGTGGTAGCGTAGGCAGACTTTTATATTAATGATATTCTAGGGTTTCCATATAAAAGATCATGGAAGTAAAATTACAAAACCAACAAAAAGTATTTTATTTAAAAGCAAGTCTGTAAAACAGAAGATAGATTGCTTCCTTAAGCATAGGGTCTTTTTACTGTTTCTTACAAGACCGATAAGATTCTTAAAAAAAAATAAATACATAAAAATAAAAAAAGGGTCAACATTATAATGCAGAGGTAAAAAATGCACAAATGCAGTTACCCACTCTTAAGGCCAAATACAAAAGAATGTTTCTTATCCTCACAATTCAAACACAATGGCAGAAATAGGATTTTTTAAAATCTGTTTATCCCCTGAGCACAATGATACAAAGATACAAAATTAAAAAACAAGGAAACTGAGGTTTTCTTTTGTGGGTGTTTTTGGAGGTGGGATGGGAATTGCATTGCTTGTATGTAGATTATAATGGTGACTAAGTTGAGGATGTGCTATCCTGTCAGGCTGTGATCTGAGAACAAGAGTGGTCACTTCATTTCAGCTGGCAGCCACTGCCAGAAAGTAGAGCACCATAAAAATAAAAGACGAAAAACATCAGAGGATGAGAAACATTAAAACAAATAGACTACGGCCTAGGATATGTACTTAGCACAGTGGTTTTGATACATTGCACTGGTATCACATCTACATATGCAACTTCATCACAAAAATAGTAGGGAATTCATGCACTGAGCTCCCAGATTTGTTTCACAGACAGGTCCCCAAACAAGTTAAAAGCTGACCAAATTCCACATAGGCTCAAACATGCACTCACATGCCATCCCATCACCCTACACAACTGGCACTCATGCCTTCATCAGTATTATGTGTTAACAGCACATGAAAAACCTATCCTACATACTAAAAAAAAGGAAGAAGAAGTTAAATAGCAAAACTCCCTCATAAATCTGCACGACAAGTTCCAGGAAGACCCTGCAAATAATTGGTCATTAACGGCAACCTGATCAGGGGGTGATTTTGTTTTGTTTGTTGCTATGAGAAATACCGAACTTGAACAAGCATTCAGACCCATATCTCTATTTTTTCAGTTATTTTTATTTGCTTTTATCAAGAGATAATGGGCATCAGCCTGCTTCCAGTGAAGTTATTAGAACCAATTTAAGTGGGAATGGGATGGGGCTGTCTTCCAGAGCTGTGAAAATTTCTGACTATGGGTCTGAATTAATTATGAGACAGTGCACATCATTGTCTTTTGGCAGAGTGCCTGTTCTGCAGCTCTTTAAATGAACAAGTTGTGTTCATAAAACTGGAAAGGGGAATCATGGATAATGTTTCTTTAGTCTCAGACCACTTTCAAAGCAGAACTCTTTCTCTTTCAATGCTGTTTTTTTAGAGACTCATGTAAGTTTAATCCTCCAGTGTGGTGACAGTCTAACCAGGTTCTGCATACTGACTTTTGAGTCATAGAACAACAATAACTTCTCTAATTCCTCTTCTCACTCACCAAATTAAAGTATGGCTGATTTTTTTGCTATTGCAAGCTCTCTTTTGTTTGGCTAGAAGCATGGAAATGAAGCAGTTTTTGCCTGTTTCATGTTTCACTCTGTTATTACTCAGCCTGTAAGACCTGAACGAGCTATTGTTTAGGGTAAACTATGAACCAAATGGAATATGATCTGATTTTCAAAAGCCATGTTAACTGCGGATCAAATATGGCATTGAAATCGCTGGAGGAGAGGCAGAGAGCTGATGCATTCAGCTTTAGCATGTCGTTTTTACTGTGTTCCTTCCCATCACATGAATCCACTGAAGTGCTGCTTGTTTTGTGTTTTAATTCACTCTCTCTGCCTCTGTACACAGTTTCCACCAGTTTCAAATTCGGACTAAGTTTTGCAAAAGAGGTAGCTGCCTTAAGCAGAGGAGCTGCCTTGTTTCTTCTGTGTACACCCTGGGGAATACACCTTGCTTTTGGAGATTTCTTCTCCAGAAGAGTGAAGATGACTAAAAACTCTAAGAACAGGAAATAAAAACAGCACTCTGGGCTCAAATACAACCCTGTTACAGCCCCGATCCAAAGTCCACTGAAGTCAAAGGATGTCTTTCCTTTTGATTTCAGATTAATTTTGATCGGGTCTGCATCCTGGTGCTGCAAGGTGCCCAAGCACACACTCATCCATCTCCGAGCGCAGTGGGATGTTGTTACCCATGCATTTGGTACCAAGATTTGCTAGTGGTGTCTCTGTCTTTAAGGTTCTGCCACAAAATGGCCCCTTTTCCCAGAGATGTGTAGCTTGGCCATAAGCATTTCCTCCTAGCTGAAAAGTGGGAAGCAAAATGAAGCAATTTTTGGTTGTTGGCTTGGGGGTAGAAGGTATTACAAATACATTTGCTCATCTCTGAATTCCAAGACTGGGGGGAGCTATGTCTGCTAGTTCCCAGCGCTTTTATGTTGCTGTAACTAAAGAAAACATTTATTTTTAAAAAACGCAATTTTACAGGCTGTTTACCCACAAAATCAATACATAGGATATAAAAAGCAACTGTTTTATATGCACAGTTACCAGCTTTCCCCACAGGCTTTTCACTGTGCATCCTGCGTTATGGATCCATAATGCACAAACGGTTATTGCAGCTAATCCATATTCGAGGTGCACATCAGCGCAGCTCCAGCAGGGCCGTGCCGTGAATGCCCAGGCAGGTCTGCGTATGCCAGCACTGACTTCTGATAGCCATTCTGTACCAAAGGCCAAATTCTGCTCTCATCTACCAAAGGGTGACAGTAAACGGGATCGTGTATGATTAGGAGCAGCATAATTTGGCCTGGTTTGCCTGAGTTGTTTCTGTGTTCTCAGTGTAACCAGCTGGATTTTAATGGATCTATCCGCAGCGTTCTCTAAGTCAGAGACAGCCTCTGACCCTAGAAGCATGTCAGTAGAAGACCTTGTTCCAACATTTTCTTTGTACTATATTACAGTAACAAGCAAAAGAAATGAAACTATCTTGAAAAATGTCTTGTTAATAGTTTCACTTCAACCCACAAAAGGAGGGCTGACCTCAGCTTAGCACTGAGGCCGAAGTTTCTAGATTCAAAACCTGCGCCCAGCAAATGCCTCAGTTTCTCCACCTGTACATTGGGAATAACAAATTTACGGACTGTAAAGATGTACCCCAATGTATGAGAAGTATAGGGCACTTTGAAGCAGATTCTAAGTATAGGAAATTAAAAGAATGACCCAAAAGCCATCGCTCACCCTGGCTGCTGTGCTGGTCCGTTTATAGCTGTAGGCCATGCTTTAATTTATTCTAAGTGCTGTGTGCCAGAGCATGGGTTGCAGGACATACCTGGCCCTATTTTCTTCCTTTAGTGGGTTTAAGGGAACTTTTTTAACATAATGTGAATGTAGTTTTTTGTGATTTATATGTACTACAGTTTGAAGTGGTACAATCTCTTTTATTTTTAGGACTGATTATTTGATGCTACAATAACATGAAAAAATATGTGTGTAGTTTTAAAATGAATGGAGAAAACAGCTTTAAGGCACTCCGGCAGAAGTAGCGGCCAGATAGTACATTCTTGTTCAATATGTGCTCCTTTCTTCCAAAATGTTTTTACTGTGACTTCCAGATGCGCTGAGACCTTCTTCGCTACATGAAGTGTTTCTTCATGGGGCCCATCAATGCATCGTCATTCAGGTCAGGATAGGTGAGTGCTGGGTACAGTGAGGCCAGGTACAAGATTGCGACCTCTTACTGGAGTTGGTGAGGCAGTTCCCCTAGAATTCAGATTTTACCTGGTCCTCTGACACTCAGATGCCTGTCCGTCCCACAGTGTTTCTGCCATGGTTCCAGGGACACTCTGTGAAAAGCCTTACAAAAGCTGGGGCTGTGTAAGGTATTTCTGAGGATTTATACCATCAGCAGTATTAGTGTGAGTGAGCATTTTGGACAGGCAGTTATGTGGGACCAGGCCAAAGATGATGGCTCTTAGCCTCTGCTGTCTTACACTGTGCTGACCCTTGCACATCTGCAAACGAGGGTGATGCTCTGGGGACTTCCCAGCAGACTCCATTCCTGCCTTGGGAAGGTGGAAATGCCAAGACAAGCTGCAGTGCTAAGAAGGAGGAGGTCTTTTTGCTTCTAGTTACCTGAACAGTGTTAACTTCACTAACAAAAAAATCTCTCAACGAAGGATCAGTGTGAATTTCTGGCTTGCCTGAATTTCTCCCTTTGTGCCCAACATTTTGGAATAAAAGGGGAGCACTTCGGGCTGATTTTTCCACCCCATAGTCCCTTACTTTCTTACAAAACTGAGATGGCAATGGAAGCAGCATAAAGAAGATCCCAACAGGCTTTTGAAGCCTCTCTCCCAGGGCTGTCCGGTAGGAGCAGAAAGGGCAGTGCAGTTGCTGAGAATATGAGCAAGGCAGAAAGACCACCACAGTGGCAGTACGGACAGATGTCAGTTAGGAAGTTTTCACTCTGAGCCCCTTAAATCACTTCACAGAGATCACTGAACAGGTACAGAAGGTAATGACCAATACTACAGAACAGTGCCTGACCGAGATCTATATCCTGGGGTTAAAAGATTCTCTAGCTTCTTATTGACATTTAGAGTTACTCAGACCCTCTGCTATCCTGAAGAATTTTCCAAGTCTCATAAAAATGGGTAACACTACAGGAATTTGCAGCACAGACTGTGCTAAACATTGTATTTCCAGGGCTGTATCTTGGAATGCAATTCACACTTTAAATCACAGGGCTGACTGCATTATCTTTTTGTTCTTGTTTTCACTACTATAAGCAGATCATGTTCCAGTGGCAGAATTGAATGCAGGATTTGGTGCCTGATCAGCAGTAGAGCCAAGCCTTTAAAGCACAGGTCAGTTAGCAGCAGTTCAGGTAAACCAGCTAGTAGCAGAGCTCGTGTCTGCGCACACCATCTGAGCTATCTGTGGCTGTTTGTTTTGCCCCATCTACAGGAGTTCTGCCAAGGTGAACACAGTCCTGATAAGCACGTGGGTATTAAAGCCTGTATTGTCCCAGCTGCAGGTGGTTTTCTCTGTAATTCTTAGCCATGCAAGCTGAAAAAAAACAAGATTTGCAAATGGGTCTGTCTCATCCCTCAAAGTCCCACAATTCCCCCTCCCTGTTTTCCCCCAGGTATCAGTTATGCAGACTGGATTGAGAGAGTTGTACTATAATGAATAATTTTATATTCAAATGGTTTACTGAGAATGATTTGTTTTGTACATATTGGAATATGATTTAACTTATTTTTATTGCCCCTTTTGATCTCTTTTTTCGTAAGGAGAAGACAAAAATCTGCACCCTCTCTCAATGTGAAGTTCCTCTGTGTTTGTGTGTAGTCTGCCAGGCAAACATGCAACATCCACAGCATTTCTCACCATCCCTACTGGTATTGGGTTTTATTTTTCATTGTCATTTGTCTGAGGCTTTGCTTATATTGTCTCTTCTGTCCTCTCTGCTGCACAATCTGCACAGGGAAGGGAAAGGGCAATGCAGGCAGGACTTTCTTTTTCTTCCTCCCCCCTTTCTTGTGTGCTTTATCTACCAAGGAACTCAGTTCTTATCTTCAAGGAGTTGTGTGACTGAGGGTAAAAAAAATACAAGTGTCCCCCCACCCGCCTTCCATCCTCCATATTGTAGATCAAACAGATTCAGCTTCTCTGAAAGTGATCGTGGCTGGAGTCGTTCCATTGGGCTGAATGTGTATGGTTTGCACTTTTTTTCCCACGTCAGGAACTTAAAAACAACAAAAAATAAAAGACAACTGTTTAACTTGAGCCGAGTAACACTTAAAGCTTTATATATTTATTTATAGCTTCTTACAGAAAGTGTTAAAAGGTTTTTTTCTTTTCTTCCACAAGAAAAATTGGATTAAAAAATAATCATCTAATTGTTTTTGTCTAGATCAAGAATGAATGTTAGCAGATGAAATAAACCCTAAAACTGAGCATCTGTCGTTGTGTGTTGTCCTTGCATTGGCCTTTGGATGCTGTTTCAGTGTAATATGGCTTGTCTTCCTGTATAACAGAGAGATAAAGCTGCCAATGGAGTTGATGGAGAATATTTCTTTTCTGCTAAAAAAACAGACTCCTAACACAGAAATATTCGGGTAGAAACTGCAGTCTGTTTATTCCTATTGTTACATTTGAGCCAACATTACTAAAAGCCCTTGAACCTCCTAAAACCTATCATCTTTTAAAAATTAATTTCCTTTAATACTGTACAGTCCTCTTAGTTTTCTTTTTCAGTCATTGCAATGAACAGATTTGCAGGCAATAAATGGTGGTTGTTATACCAAATATTACAGAATAATTAATAGAATTTTTTTTGTTACATGTTCAGAAGTACTTTCACCAAATGTGACCTCTGAAAATGTTCTCCAGTTACAGAACTGAAATAAGCTCTGCACCTGGTTTTGATACAGCGAAGGTTAGTAAGTTAGGGGTTAAGAAAATGATGATACAAGCGCTGTACAGTATCCTAAGTGAGAACAGCTAGATGTTTATGCAAGTGTAGCAAATAATACCACTGTTATTTTACCCAAGCATCATTACACCTCACACTTTGCACCGTATGTGCTGGAGGAGCTGGTGGCAGTGTATGGACCTTCCCAGCTAGGCTGCTTGGGTGTTTTTTCTCTTCCACCTCTGAAAGTAAATCGACTCAAGTTACTGGAGGCCCAACCACGTAAAATGTACAAACTAGCAGGAACACAATGCTGCATCAATGCATATTGCTGAGGGGGTCCTCATTTTACTTGCTGGGTGGTGCAGGCGCTGGTGGAAGGTCCAGGTAAGTGTTGGCGTGAGGAGAACATCCCTGGTCTTGAGGGGAAGCGAAGGCACAAGAACTTCGCAGCCACTTGCCCCAGGCTGTGCCACATCCCTGTTGCAGAAAGAGCCTTCACATCCCACTCCTCTGGCTCACCGCCTTTTGCTGTAACCATGAGGTGACAGTTCCTTAAGGGAACTGTCACATTGAGCCTTCCATTGACGCCTCCTCCTAACCATCACCACTGCCGAAAAAGGAGCCACGCTCCAAAGGAACCGGGCTTTTATTGATGTCCTACTTTTATTTACTTTTAGAATAACAAGAACCACTCTCCACCAGCACTGCCTGCTCACATGGGCAGAAATTTCCCGAAGCAGCAGGAGGTGCGTGCCGCCATGCTGCCCCCTCAGCCCTAAAATGGCGGCGGCGCAATGGCCTCGTCTCCCTCCTCTGGCCCCAGCGGCCATCTCCGCCCCGCCGGTAAGCGCCGTCCCGTCCCACCCCGTCTCCTCACAGCACCCTCGCTACGATGTGCTCCCCGTCGGGGTGGGACTGGGGGGACCGGCGCCTCCTCGGGGGCTGCGGCACGAGGCTGCCGTGCGCCAGGCCCGGCATGAAGGAGCTGGAGCAGGGGTTCCCCACAGCCTCCAGGGTGTGGTGCTCTGCAGGCTTCGCTGGGGTTTGTGCACATGGCTGCTCTGCGAGGGGGTCTGGGTGGCAGCCAAGCCCACTCCTGCGGTTTGCTTGCATGGGACGTTACCCACGGGCATCACTCTCCCAGTAGGCAGCATAGGCACCAAAGAGCCTGGCTGCCAGAACTGGGGCAGGCCAGGCAGTGAGTCTGGGTGTTCCAGTTGCTGAGACCTGGGTGCTTCTGTCTCCGGACCATCAGCAGCTTGGAGCTCCAGGGGCTGGTGGCCTGTGGCCCTTCCAGAGCTTTAAGAGGGTGTGACAGCCTAGGTTCGGATACAGCTCGTCCTGCTACATGGAGTCCTGTGGCAGTGTTCCTGTTTGAAAGTGCTATTTTTCTACTCCTTTACCTTCCTTTCTCAAAAGCCTGAAAGATACTCTGTCACAAGAAGTCTGTGCAGGCAGAATGTTTTCATTTGCACATGGTCTTCAGTATGGTTCTTCCTCTCGAACAATGCTAGAAGCTTCCAGGAGAAGGAGGCAGGATAGCTAGCAAGCAGATGGAAGGAAGGCTCCTTCTATTGCAAGAACTGCTGTAGGAAGGGGAAAGGAGCAGGAAGGATGTTGAATGAGGGTTAAAAGAAGAGGGGAGAGCCTCCAGAGATTTTTTTTTTCTTTGTCACACTGATGATTGTTTAGTTTCCTTATGCTTGAATTTAGGATGTTCCTGTTCCTGTTACATTCGGTCATTTTACACTATCCAGCACTGCCTCTGGGGGATGTGCTGCCTCAGGTTAATTGTAAAGTGCCCTCCTATGCATCCTGCTGTTAGCCTAACAATAAGCAGCCCCTGGCTGCTCTGCTGCCCCAGGTGACAGCCTGCTCTTCCTGAATGGAAAAGCTGATCCTGACAGTACCGTATCAGAGGAGGTGGTGCTGAGCTCTTGTCAGAGGGTTGTGTTTTCTTTCTCTGGCTCATGAACTCACACGGAGTTACTTTAACTCTTTAATAACATCTTTCTTGCTGCTGTCCACAGGAGGAGGAAAAGCAGAACAAGCGTGCTTTAACGCTGTAGTGCCAAAGGTTTTGCAATGCCAATTGATTGATCTTTGGGTAGTAGAGGTTCCTTTTTTTCCTTGTTGAGGATTCATGTGTGGGTCCATGTAATGCTGAACAGCCTCTTTGTTGAAGAGCAGAAAGAGGACTGGAGATTCTTGCATAATTAAATTTATATCTAGCAATGGCTGCATGTTTCTATGGATTTTGTAAAAGTAGGCAGACTTCAGGAGAGCTCCATGCATTGCAGTTCATAAGACTTTATGATGGCAGTTACAGTAGGGATGTAAATAAATTTATATACAGATTAAAATAAAATTCTGGCCTTTCTGCCGCTGGAAATGTTCATGACTCATTTGGGCGTGTCATGTTAGACCCTCTTTGCTGCAAAGGGAAACTAAGACACGTTCATACATATATTCAAACAAAAAAAAAACATTATAGGCTTAACAGTAAAGCAGTTTGAGCTTTACTATAGTTATTATTTCATAAAATTCAAATTAAAAGGGGTAGTCAATGAAATATTCATGAATTGAACAGTATTTAATAGACCATTTCCATGTATCTGTTAAAGCAATCAGAGGTTGCAAGTGAGGAAGGCTTCACCAGCAAGGCCCTGCATGCTTTAATTGATCTGGGAAGTAAGTGGCTTTGAAAAGAAACCATACACATTCATATTTTGCAAGCATTATGTATAAGCCTGAAATGAATAAAATTATCAGACTCTATTAATATTACTCAGACCATACTGTAGCGTATTTGGGTGCTTTGGTATGTGATACTGTTTTTTAGGTCTTAGAAATTCTTTGTCCAGCATGATTTTGCTTGTTTCTTTCATTGGTGATGCTCTTCTCAAAAGATTTTTTCACTCTGCGTGCTTTCATGTCCCTGCCTTACTCTTGCCCACTCCCTAGTCCTGCTATGCAGAAGGTTTGTCCCCAGTGATGCAATATCTCAAGCGGAGATCTTGTGCCCTTTTCACAGGAGCTGCAGAACTGAGATATCAAAACTTTTTAATCAATATCCAGCCAGCAACACAAGGGAAAAGTTGAATACCTGTCCTCCAGGAGCTGGGAATGGCTGAGTGATAGCAGTACTTTGCAGATGTTTAATGAACTAGATGTTATTTATGGGTTGGTTTTTTTTTGCTCTCTCCACTAATAATATCATTCTATCAGGCTATGGTTATGGAATCCAGATCTTGTGCGATAAATGAGTAATAGTGATAAATAATAAACATTTAATTCATGTAGCTTTAATATATTCTAGTTCTTACTGGATTCTGTTTAAAAGCTCCTTCTCTTTATTGACTTAAACCAAATGTTATACTCAGTTGTGCTGTAAATAGTAAAGAAATTCCATGTGGCCTAATCTAGTTAATTCAGGCTGAATACCTGATACTGAAATAAATAGGTGGTAATCAGTCATCAATTTTCTGGCATAGGCAGTGACAACATGCATAAATCATACGGCCTTTGTGAGAGAGTAAATAACTTCCCTGTAGAGCCCTTTCTTTGCAATTGTTTTATTATTGCCAGACATTGTTTTCTGAACAAGAGCTTGCAGCCAAATTAGTGAGTGTTCAGATGTTTTGCATATTACAACAGCCCCCATCAGTACATGTTTCTACTGATCATGTGTTCTTTTGTTTCCTTAATCTCAAATATTTTGGTGCTAGATGAGAATTTATAAACTGATGCCAATTAATCACAACTTCTTGTAGGCTATTAAATTTTACCAGGTTAATGCACGACCAAACCTTTTTTGTTACTGGAAATATTAAAGCCATGCTGCTTAATACTTGTTCTGGGGTAGTTAATGGAGGCTTTGCTCCCAGGCTGGAGAACTTGGGTCTTGGAGAACAGTGCTACTGGGAGAGATGTCTGACCTTCTGGCCTGAGAGATCTGCTGTGAGTCTGTTAAAGTTTCTTATGTTTTGGTCAAGATCAAGTGGGGAGTAATTGCAAGAATGCAAGAGTATGTGGTCATCTGTTTTGATGGCAATCAAGCCTTCTGAAGCAGCTAAAATGACAACAAACATTCCGTTATTTTGGGGGTAGGAGTGGAGGCAGTGGTCCTGTTTGAGGAGAAGTCTCTTGATAGGAACCTAGCTGATGTTATCATGGGACCCTTTATCGTTAACTGTTTTGCATAGTTTTTCATGCATTTATTTTTGAAATCTTTTGTGAGGCAAATTATTTTTCTCCTCCACTTGGAAAGTTTGTCAAAGGAAAGTGTGTAAAACTGGGAGCCCGAGTGCTGGCTGAAGACTTGCCCTTGATGGGCATGGCCTTGTCTCTAGTTCTTCATGGTCACCTTTGGAAACAGCACTCAATCTGAGCAAATAGTCAGGCTTTTTGTTTCTTCTTTGCAATATCTTAATAACTTAGAGGTCCATCTGCCTGTCTGCCTCTGTTCTGGTGGGTGCCACATGCCATGCCATTGCTATGCTTGCTGCAGCTACGGAGGCAGTGAAAGGCACTAGCACGGCTGCCTTCTCCAATGCAGGAACAAACCCAAGAAGAGCTCTGCCAAGATAGCACACCAAGACAGACGCATGCTTCGGCAGGCAAAAAAATGTAGGAGGGTCCTAAACGCTGGCCAAACTGAGCAGTTGTGGCGTGGATTGTTTGTGGTACAGTGGTATTCTCCAGCAAAGATGGCTGTTAGCCTGGCAGCTAAGTTTTGCAGATGTTGTTCCTGTGATTCCCTAATAAGTCTGGGGAGGATTCTCCCTTCCCTAGAAGTATTCTATTTTTTCTGGAATGTTGGGCTTTATTTTGTACTCCCTCAGTTCTCCATTATTGTAAGGGTAAATAATGTCTGTGAATTAATAGTTCATTCTAGATGCATATGAGATCTATGCATGAAGCTTTTGCTTGGACTTTATTTCACTGTTATTTTTTAACCAATGCTTAAAGTTAAGAACGGCTTCTAATTCTTTGAGATTGTAAGCTTTGACTTTTTGTATGTACATTTAAGGACATCCACAAGAAAATCAAAGCGTACATCTGCAGGGACAGTGTGTTGGGAGGAACAGTTACAGCAATAAATAAAGCTTTCTGCTTGCGTGCCAAAGTATCAGGCCTTACTGTCTCCTCATCAAGTGATCTGCCATTTGTTAGCAGTTGCTTGTTAGGGTCTTTCTCCTCTCGGCCCGTTCTTGGTTTTGTGTATATTTTAGTCATCTTGACAAGGGAAAAGAACTTAATAAAGTAGAAGCACTTATAATTCACAATGTCTGTAACATCTGTTGGAGGACTAGAGTTGCAAACCACATCAGCATATTTTACTTTTTTGTTTTCTCTCTGTTTAAGAATCTCATTAGCTGTCTTATGTTTTTGTTTGTCGTTGTTGGTTGTGTTCCCCCCACCCTCCCGTGGCTTCTTTGTGAAAACAAATTGCCTTGTCTTTCTTCCTCATTCGTTGTAAGGGTAGCCTGCAGGTCTGGGTTAGCCAAAACCCACAGTAACTGGCAATGAGAGGACACGAGGCAGCAGATATCTCTTCTGGTTGCTGTCTTGAGTGGGGAGGAGGAACAGGAAGATGGTAGGTGGGAAGCGGTACGTTCTTTACAGCAGCCTTTGCCTCTATCATTCACTTCTTAGGTAGTCCAGAGCTGCCTTTTCTGTGTTGAAAGTGCTTAGGTGTGTTTCTCCCTCTCCAAAATCTGTTTTCTAGTTGTCCGTAGCATTTTCCCCTCAGCCCCTCTTCTCATACTGATGTTATATTTGTTTTTTATTAAGCATAGATGACTTATAGGAAGAACTAGTAGTTTTGCCTGTAAGGTGTCTGATGCTTTCTGCACTCCAGTATATTCGCTCATATACTAGCTTCAATAATTAAAGCAGAAGTTTCTGTGGCTGTAATGATGCTGAAACTTTTGGAAAGCAGGAGGATGTTGGGAGAGGATGACCATAAGGGGATAAAGGCAGACAAGCTGGTGGTCACCTTTTTAAGGGTAGGATGGAACACAAAGTTCTCCCACTTTTTTGTACTGGCAACAAAGGGACCGTCCCTGAAACCCAGCGTGATGTGCTGCCACTTCATCACCCTGGTGTCAGACCGCACATGGGAAGTTCCCTGCGTCAGAGCCAGAGCAGGAGCCTTTGTGGTGGAACTTGACTTCAAGCATCTTCTTGCAAATGGGGCTCTTACACCATAGCTTTAATAACTGTAGCGAGATCATTGACCTTCCTTTCCTTCATGCTTTTAAAAAGGAGTACATACATTCTTCCATGCTCTGAACCTTATGCAAAAAAATGGCTACCACGTTCTGGAGAGTGAGGCTGGGGTAAGCGTGGGTTCTTCCTTGCTCCTGCCAAGAAAGCTTAAGCGTCCATTATATTTCTTTCACTTTGTACAAGGAGGGGGTGACAGAAAGGCAGCATACTACCCAGTCATTGTTATAAAGGACCATTTCTTATACATTAATCCTTTTCTTTTCTTCTGCGCATTATATGACAGTGACACAATGCAGGTTTCAGCGTGGAATGGTGGAGAAGAGCAGAAGCCAAGAGGTGTCCATAGTTGCTGTGCTCTAGACACTCTGCAGCCTTGTTTATAAAACAGATAATACAGAGAAGTATCTGTCTACAGTTAATTGGAAATATGCCAAAGCAGGGTGATACACAGACTGCTGGCAGAGATGATGCTCTGGGAGAAAATAAATGAAAATGTTGACTTGATTAATTGCCCATGACTTCTCACCCTCACTCTATCTTGATCTCCCTGCCATCTTGATAACTGCAGGCATAACTCGTCAGCCATGTCAGGTAGTTTCTATTTAAGTGTGAGTACTTTGAGTATAAGCTAAATTATTCTTCCTGTTGTATTTCTTAAAGTGCTTCATGTTGTTAAACGGTGGTGTGTGGCAATAAAGAATTGCAGGAACACTTGCTTAAAACGCTGGTGTAGGAGGGGTGTTTTTCTCATCTGTTTAAGAACTTTGTTGTTTCCCCTCTCTGTGGAGTTTCTGGCTTAAAAAAAAAAAAAAAAGAAAAGAAAAAAACCAAAAACTGTCTTGTCTGGGTTTTTTGATACATAATAAATGCTGCAGGTTTTCACATATCTTACTATTTTGAAAACCTGCAGCATTTGTATCCTAATTCATCAGAATTGCCCTCACTGTGCCAGAAAAACACAGAACACAACGAGACTCTGCCTCAGGAAGCTGCAACTTAAATCATGAGAAAGGAGAATTAGTTTTGCCTCACCCCTGGACTACGGCATAATCAGTAATCTTTGCACTAACAGTAAGGTAAGACTAGGAGTTTCTCACTGTTAATGGTGTGAGGACCTGCAAACTTGTCTCATTAAGAATAAATAAAAGCTGGCTCTTGCCAGATCTACCTTTAGTCCCCCAAAAAGTGAATGTTACTAACTTCAAAAGATTTTCCTTAAGTATTTTTAAAAATGGCCTAGTGGAGCATGTAAAAATACAAAATTCCTCCTTAAAATTATTGTCACCCTACCCTGTTTGAATACCCAATTAATCTATCATGCTTTCCTGATCTACAGAGCAGGGAATGAGCCATAATTTTTGAGGGGACAATTATTTGATGACACTGATGAGGAAAACTGAACTCTCAAACTCCATTAGGGTGCATGAATCATAAGATTTTTCTCACTAGGTAATTAGTCATTTTTCCTAATATAATGAAGTTCTGTCTTTGATCCTAGAATTTCTGTCTCTTGTCAGATTTATTATTATCTCCAAATGGACTGTTCTTTCTCCTCCACCAAAACTTTCTCATATTACGAGGTTTTTATAAGTGTACAAAATATTAATTTCTTTTCTTTGAGTAAAAACTTTCCAGGGTTATACACTATTTCACAGAATTACAGAGTTGGAACTACAGCTTGGAGTCTCATAGGCAATTATACACAGAAAATTATATTAGAACCTGACTGAGTATCATATACTGACTTAAAAGCAGAAAATAATTTTCAGCGCCACTAACTGCTGCTCTCTGAGTGGTGCTGCCAAGCGAGTGCTGTGGTGCAGGAGCTGTGGAGGGCCAGGACCACACGTTCTCCTGATGTGTCCTTCCAAGCAAGGAGCACAGAGCGTATCGCAGAGGGGAGGGAATCTGGAGGTTTAGTGGAGAGCCCCACTGCTCTCTGCCTCTTGGAGCCACTGTCTCCTGCGTGCACTACTGCTTGCTGGAGGTGTTCATGGTGTCTCTTCTGCTGCCATGGAGCAGCCCTGCTATTACTCTTGGGGACTTCCACTTGGGAAAGCCACACCATGCTACACATACGCTATTGGCACATGCACATTGCGTGGGCCAGGTCATGCTCTCTGACTGTGCTGTCAGATCACAGGAAAATCTGGGGAAGGATGGCCAAGATTTTTCTTGGAATTTGGTGGGAGAGCTGAGCTAAAGTATTGGAAGTCATCTATCTCCTTTACTAGCAGATGCACTGGATCCAAGGCTTCTGTCTGTGGGGACATCCACTGTTTATTCCGGTAGTGTTGGAGGGAAATTTTCATTATTTTGAAGGAGTCTTTATCAAAATGTGGTATATCTCAGGGAGCTCTCAAACTTCTTGTAGCAGCTGCTCTCTATGGCATAATCTTCCTTCCAAGTCTGCAAAGACTCACCCCATCTCCCTGTCCTGCATCCAGTGGGAAAATACTGACCCACTTAACCATAGGAGTTTCTTGGTTTGCATCCCCAGCTTTCTTTACAGTGCTAGAGCGGGCTAGGTTTGAGGAATGAGCACAAGTATGGTGTAAAAACTAAATGAGAGGTAAGGGGCAACTGTGCCCCTCACAGTGCTGCTGGCTTTTTTATCACAGGCGTTTGTGTCTTTTTTTTGTTTGGTTTTTTTTTTCTTTCTTTCCTTCTGCTTCTTAATGTTCAGTATGTGGAAGCATATGATAAAAAAGGAAGTTGAAATAATAATCTACCTTGAGTAGAACAGGGATTTTTTGAAGAGAGGCTGTTTGTTTTGGGTTTTTTTTTTGTTTTTTCTTTTTAGATCGTTAGGTGGCAAAGAATTTCTTACACCCTAAGGATGCAAAAATTGCAAGGGTGGTGGGGGGGGTTAATTTTTTTTTTTTTAAAGTAATTTTAAAATTCTGGGATTGGAAGTACTGGAGATAGCATAGTTAGACTATTACCCAAAATCCAGCTGTCTGCTTTATAAGCATCTTGGTGTGATTTTTAGTAAGCTGTTACACAGAAATTTCTTGTGGACCAGCTCTAAAAATGTGCATATGGATTGCTTTCTGCAAGACACGAGGCAACTGGGTGACTTTAAGGAAGGTGCATGTTGTTATCTGGGCAGTGGGTGGGATGTGAGAGAGGACCATTTGCGGGAAGTAAAATCGTGCTTGGTCCTGGGATTTAGAGCAGCATGTTTGAATATGGGGCAGCGCAGGAGGAAAAGCGTTGGGGAAGGGGAAGAGAGGAGAAATGATCTGGTCAGAGCCTGAGGAAGCTGTGGGTAGCAGCTCTCCCTATGGATGGGAGTGGACAGCATGGGTGTGGGAAAGCCTGGCTGTAGTAACCAAGCTGTGAAGTCCTAACAGCCCCACCAGCAAGAGTTTTAGTTGCAAAGCTGCAGAAAAGTAGATTGTTTCCACATTTTTATTCAAGAATTAAAGTCCATGTCCAGACATGGACTGTTTTCAGTAGTCATGTTCATTTGTGGCTATTGATAAAAGGTGTGGGGAGCCAGACCTGTGTAGCTTTTGAATTGCAAATGAAAGTGATAGAGAGAACATGAATCTGTTCTGATACACTCTCATTCTCTGTGAGGAGTGCAAAGCTTTTGCAGCTATAAGCTTACCATGCACGGTAACCAATGTATTCAACAGCACATTATCCTATTGCAAGCTACCTGCTTATTTTGAGTTTCTTATCACAGCAGAGCTTCTTACAAATTAATCCTTCCTTGTTCCTTTCCAGGTTCAGGTTTCATCGCCTTTCATTCCAAATTCTCTGCTCCTTTTAATTAGCCCATGCTTTACTGTATTAGACTTGGCACAGTATGCAGTATTGGAGGAGTTGCCAGTCCAGATTGACTCTCCTGGACAAAGCCCATTCAGAAGTCAGGGGAATAAATAAATTTTCTGACAGGTAAAGTGAGCCTGTATCCTGTGGGGGAGGAAGGGAGCCAGGGTTTAAGTAAGGATTAAGTAGTACATGCTCTCAAAGGCAACAGTTCAGTAGGGACTACTCTTTCCATACTCCCTTGGTAGCAGAGAGTGTCTTGTCTGATTGCCTCTCCCTTTGGTGCTGCTCTGTGCAATACCTGCCATGTTTGTATCTCATCACTGACACGGTGACAAGAGCAAGTGCTTACACACTTATGTATTTTATGGGAGTCTGTAATATATATCTGAGGGCATTTCCTCTAGCTTCACACGAGGCTGTTGCTGCTGAGGAAGCTCAGAAAGGTAACCAGTGATTCAGGGCTTCTCCCTGGGAGCCCTGAGAAAGTATCACTACCTGCTACTTGTTGCCACACTTGAAAACAGAGAGGCTTGTGTTCAGTCCTCAAAGCATTTTGCCCAACTGGGATGCTAGTAAGTACACTTAAAAAGGAAAAGACAGCTGAGAAATTACACATGCTTCCCTGTTTAGAAGTGTGCTGGAGAGAAGGAAAGTGGTCTACTCTGGTTGGAGCTGCAAGGAGGAATAATCTTTCCAAATCAGGGAATTTCCCACAATAACGCTAAGGAGGAGTTTGTAGACTGCTGCTCCAGTGCAGCTGGAGAGAGCTTCATGTTAAGCTGTGTGTTTTCTGAGGCCAGGGAGTCCTTTGATGCAGGGCTTGAAGTTTTTTTTAATTTTTTTTTTCTTTTTTTCCAGAAATCTGCATGTGATCTTGCAGAAGATCAGGCCCAACTGTTATCTTGGTCTCCTCTCAAAAAAAACCCAGCCAGGAATGAGAATTGAAAAGAAAAGGCTTTGAATTTGTAATGACTATTTCTTGGCTTTGAATTTTGAAGGGGCTCGGTACAGGTGTAAGAACCTTTCCCAGAGTGACATTTCGTACATAAAAATGCCGAGGTCCTGACAGGGCTGCCAGAGGGAATCACGCACAGTTAGCTGCTAGATGTGTGCATGCATGGCTGCCTCCCTGCCCTTCACTCTGAGATGGAGAAAAACAACTCTGCTCTGAAAAAGTAGGGAGGGGGAAGAAGGAAAAGAATATTTTAAAGTAGATTAAGTAACTAACCTGTCCGGAAGCCTGTCTGCCCATCTGTAAGCTGTTGAGCAACTGTGATGTTGCTCTTGAAGTACTCAAGTGCCCAGAGCCATGTGAACTTGGCCCATCAGTAAGGGAATAAAGTGCAAGTCCAGTACTGAAAATTGGATCCTAAATCCATCTATATATTGAGAGTGTCTGAAAAACTTTGTCAGTGTAGTCTGGTGCTTACGTTTAGAGCAAAGTGCCTGGCATAAAGCCTGAGTAAACCCTTTGGATTTCATGCTCTGCATAGAAAGATACAGTTCAGCTTTGAGTCAGTTACGTAAAGGGGCCTTAGGTACTGTGCACAGTATAGTGCAGAACTGAGTTGTTTCCTCTGTAGATCTGTTGGAAAGTTACTGTCTCAGTACACCACGTGAGCATTGTGTCAGGTTTTGCCGACTAGGTTTTAGGAAGCTTTTCTCTCCCATTCATTTAATTTTGGGTTCTGCTCTCCTAAATAGTCTGAAACAAGTGTTTGTGTTCTTGGAAACTAAGATCCTGATCCAAAAGCCATTTAAATTGTCAGGAATGATTTCACTGTGTGCAAAACCTGCGTCTCCATACGTCTGGGGTGGAATAGAACAATTCACAAACATGCCTTCCTAGGCTGGCAAGAGCAGCTGTCAGAGCATCACCCAAGGTGCGGGGGGTGCAGATCTCCTGGCCGTTCCATATTTCATGCTATGCCTGAAAGCTTGGCTGTTACATTCACCTTTTCTGCCCTGGAGCCAAATCCCATGCCATGCTGTTGAGATTATAGCATTTGCAAAAAGTGGGTGAGGGGCCCCAAAGCGCCCATCTTTGGTGGGTGGAAGGCGCTGGAGTTAGCAAAGCCTCTTTCTTAGCCAAAGCCTGGGGTTTTTCTCTGATGCCCAGAATGCCCTGACTTCTCTCCCTGTCCTTGATGTTGATGTCTGCAGGAGTCTGACCAAATGTGTGGCTTGTTGCAATAGATTTTAAGAGGTAATAGAGTGTCAGTGTTAGAGGCAACCTAGAACTACAGCCAGTTTTCAGGGAATTTACTGTGCATCTTTTTTTCTGGATATTCCCTACTGGTTTTGGTTATGAATGTAAGCAAAACGCAACTTGGCTGCTACCTTCGATATAGAAAAGATGTAGAGCAGTAGAATTCAATTTTTATTTTTACAGGCTAATAATTCTTATTTTCCAAGATAGTTGTGTACCACTGTATGGTATGCTTTAACTGTGCAAGGAACAGACTTGTTTTTGTTCATTAACTTTGTGAACCTCAGAGCCTGTGGATTCTGCTTATAGTGCAGGCTGTCAGATCAGAATAACCAGAGTAGGATATTTTGATTTCATTACAGCTGTTCATGTAGTGGTACGTGCTGAATGGCTTTACCATGACAGAGTCACAGCATGCAGCTCCTTGCAGGATTGAACTTTTTGTAATTTGGAGCTTTTTATTCCAGAAGCTTATTATCTGTTAATGTGGCAACCCAACCCATGGTCAGTTCAAATATTTCCAGTTTAGATTTAAATAAAAATAATAAAAAAAATAAAAATCACAGCTGAGAGCTGTAGGGATCATGGAGGTGTAATGATTTTGTTGAAGGATGTGGCTAACTTAATGGTTTTCCAGATCAGGCCATGCTCCCCATGCTGTTTGCCAAGGGAGTGGTTGCAGGACTTAGTATCCCTACAGGTTAGAGGGGTTTGCATGGAGTTTCCTAACCTGCCCCTGCCTTAATGGAGTGATTAAAACCTCCTAACCAGGCAGGCTTTGCCTGAAGTGTTTTATGTGAGCATCTTATGCTGGTTGAACTGCAGGAAAAAAATAAACACAGGATGGGAACGTTTTCAAGTAGCACAGCTGTTAGCAAGGTGTCTCCGTGCCTGCAGTGTGAGATACAGACTGTCAGAGGTAAGCTGGGCTTTTTATTTGCTGTGTTACAACTGAGCACGTGCTCCATTTATTATGCACAGACCATATATGTCCTGTATTAATAACATACACACAGACTGTTATACATAATGACGTATTTTAGTATCTTGCAGGGCACTGATAAGTGAAAGTGAGAATTTGTAGTCACTGGTCAGTACGAGTGTTGAGTTCCATGATGAAATCCTTTCCTGTGCATGGCCTCTGCACTAGACAGGCCTCCAATAAAACCTGATGACATGGGTTTTGCTGGTATCTTCACTAGGGGAACAGAAACTCATTTAGGACAAAAATCATTTTTCCACTTGCTACCTGATGAGCTGTGAAGTTCTGCTTCAGCTGAGTGGTGTGAAATTATTACCTTGAAACTGCTGATTAGACTGAGTTCTGTTTTTCATTACAGGCTCTTCGATAACAGCTAAAACGGACACCTCTTCTGGATCTAGTTTCAGAAAATGCTTGGGAGCTGATGCCTGTTGATGTAGCACTCTTCCTGCAAGTAAGCAAGTTACCTCAGTCCCAAATTGTTTCTCTGTTGACCTTAAATCATCAGCAGGATCCTGGATCTCTGTTGAGTTACTTTCCTTTGGTTTTTAACAGTGCAAATAAAGATTGGTTCTGGACGCTCATGCAGCTGTGTCATAATTGCTAAATTCAAAATTTGTTGGCAGACTTGTGCTTGATCTTATCATTTGCTCCTCTCCTCATTAATTAACTCACAGTTCAATGACAATTTGCTTAGGAGTCTTTCTCTCTGCATTTCATAGCAGGAAGTTGATGCAGTTCTGGAATGTGATCATACTTTGCTGTACTGTATTCAAGTATGTTTAAATAATAGGTGGGGACTGTTCAGTAAATACTTAAGATGTGATATGTCACACAGCACCAGAGGAATACATAGGGGGGTTTTCTAGACTGCTTATTTACAGCTTTAATGGAACTAACAGTTGTTTATGCAGTGACTTGGCTCAGGAATCAAGAAGTTCATTTGCATTCTCAGTAACAACTACAGGCTTGCTTCATTTAAATCCTTAGTTTTACTTTAAAGGTTTGCTTCTACATTGCATCTAATTTTATGTAATTTTCAGCAGCTGTGGAAAATAAGCTTAGTCCCATCCCACCGCCCACTCTCTGCCCTTCCACTGCAGATAGATATTTTTAATTCATGTGGTCCCACTGCTTTTCTTTCTGTTGTATGTTGTGATGATGTAGCCTTAGAATCAGCCTGTTTGGAAGGTTGGCCTGGCAAAAAACAATGCCACCAAAAAAACCCCCAAACATTTATTCTCATCAGATCAGCTTGCTGAATTTATTTGTTTTCAAGGTGTGTAGCTAGTTCTGTGGGTGAAAGGGAGGGGGCTGGGACCAGCCCTTTCTGGGACTACGCTTGAACTAGATACAGGTCAGACTGTACCTGTGTTGCTCCATCCTGCAGTTTACTCACAATGAGATTGTTCAGAAGGGATTGATTTACGACTTTGCTAATAATAATAAAAAGCATTGGTACAGTGCTAGGTTGGTAGCTCTTTTAAAATCCAAATTTTACCTTCTGAAGCCAGGATGTCTCTGGTTTGTGTTCTTATTGTATATCTAACTTCTTTTTTCGTTCTGGACATGTAAGTATGATCACATGATGGGTTTTTTTATGTGAATGACTATGGTATTCTCCACATTGGATTTTTATCTTCTCCTATACAAATGCTTAGGAATCCTGAGCTGCTCAGGAGTTAACTGTGTGCTATTAAGGGTCACTCTCTAGCATGACCTTGGGCTATGTTTTTGGGGGTTCTCTTCCCCCCAGGCTTCACAAGGAAGCTAGATAGTATTGTGTGGAACTAGCCTTTAAATGAATGGCACTTTCTGCATTCCTGAGAAGCTCTTTCGCTGTCATGAAACTCTGTTTCAAGAGCAGGAGAAGAGGGGAGTTGGTGGATTGTATGATTTGTGTAGGTGTTCATTTTTTGTTATAAATTCAAACAGCTGAAAATGTTCTCGCAAGTTGTGGCTCCAAAAGACTGTTTGAATGACAGAGGAGGATTCTGTATGGGACTTTCTAACTGAAGCTCTGGTGCTTTGGTTCATGTTCCCTGGTAGCTGTCTGAATTGAATTGACAACTGACTACCTCCATGTTTGCTATTTCTCCAGAAACTACTTCAAAATATTTTTATTGTTGTATAGGTTTGAACTAGTCTATATGTACAGGCCTTAGCTATCATTCAGAAAAAAACCCAAGTATAATACATTTATAAACACTCGCTGGGCCATACAGACAGACCAAATTCAGTTGGTGTGACTGTGGATACATTATTCATTGCTATGTGTTATTAATAACCTTGTAACTTGCCAGTGACAGGAAATCAGAGCCAAAAGGGAATCAAAAAGGACATAAATAGTTGAAATAAATAATGTATCTGCTTTCAGGTCATTCCATCATTTAAACAACAGTGGTTTTCTTTGCATCATTTTTATATCTTTGCTATTCAGTACTGCTTGTTTTTATTTGATCACTTTGCCTCCTGCCATTAGGTTAGTTAGAGAAGGTCATGTGTTGTCTTCTAATTAGATGGTTAATTAATTCTTTCCCTTCCCTTCTGGTTCTGCTTTGGATTTCTATTGTCAGAGTAGCCTGGCTACTGAATTAGGTAAGACTTTCATTATTTACTTGTAGTTCTCCTGTGACATATAAACTGAGGGCATGCAGAGCACTTGTTTTGGAGTGAGTCTGACATCTCTGAACTCTTGCTGGAGGCAGCATGGGAGAAAGTCTGTGAAACTGCTCTCCTCTTCTCCATGGGCATGCCTGGGTATGTTCTCATCGGTCAAGCGAACAATGTCTTGGAAAGACACTGAACTGTACGTTCCTGCTGTGTTCCAGGCATATGACTCCTTGCTCCTCTCCCACCCAATCTGAGGAAGCTGTAGATCCAAACAGAAGGGAGTTTGGGTCTGGGTTTGAATGCAGTGATCATGCTGGGATTACATGAAAAGGCTGTAGCTCAGATTCATCTCTATCATGCTCAAATATGAAGAAAGTAAGAAAATGAAAGGAAATAATAAGGAAGTCAGAAAAGCATTTAATTTTAGGACCTGGCTTTCTGTGGCTGCTCTGTGGGAGTGACTGTTTCTTGCTCTTCGAGTTTTTGTGGAACATTCTCTCCCCTTTTAAGAGAAAAATGGGTGTTCATAATTGCTACATTAATTAGCAGTCCTGGGTGCAATTTTTTAGCAGATGCCCCTCCCCTTTCCCATCCCCAAGGGCCTGTAGATGCACAGCCACAATTTCAGAGTTCAGCTGAATCAATCACGGTGCTGTATTTGGCTATACACACCTGCAGCAGTTCTCCAGTCCCTGCAGCCGTGTGTCGTCTCCTGTTACTCTCCTGGTGCTGCAGACTTCTGCATCCTGTGGGGTTGGATGCATTGGAGGGGTAAGTGGAGGGGCACTGTGTACCTCTCCCTTTTCCTTCAGCCCTTCTGCTGCTCATAGGACTCTGTTTAGAGACCCTCCTAAACCCCAGGAAGGCATCTTCTTTAGCCCCACACCTGCCTTCCCGGCACCATTCCTCCCATCTTCTCCCAGGGTAGGACTGGACGAAGGTGGGAAGTGCGCAGATACTGGGCTTGTTAGTTCTGTGCTGAGAACAGGTGAGGGAAGGGGCGCACGTTGCTCCTCCGGATGTGTTAAAAGAGGGTGCAGGAGAGCCAGAGCCTGGATATCAGTGGTGTCAGCAGGCAGCGTGGCTTCTCTCTAGCTTTTGTGCCCTCCATCTTCTGTACTTGTTTGGTCCTGGCTGCAGGGCACTGGGGCATACCTGCATGGAGATGAGTTCTCCGTGTTTGATTTTGCTAAATTTAGCAAAACAGATGTAAGTTATGATGAATTATTTTGGTAGAGTTGTCCATCTGGGGGACATCTTTTAATGTTAAATGGGCTGAAAAATTTTTCCCTACCTAGAAATGGCCTTTTCTCAGTTATATCAATTCCATTTAAATACCAGAAGCTGATGAGTCTTGCCTATAGTAAGGTTGGTGAGTGGAGAGGGGGACTTCCCTGTCATTCCCCAGTGTAACTTGGGATAAGAAAGGGACAACAAACAAAAAATGTGCCTATTTTGAGGATTTTTCAAACCAGTTAGTGATCGTTTAGGATACTGAGCAGTATCTAAAGCAATTGCTTGATTTCCTCCTCAAATTCTGTGCTGTTCACTGACAGCAGATGGATTTCTCATAGCATCTCTATTCTATGTGCACTGGTGCTTTGGTTAACGTGCTGAGCAGCTACTGACTTGTAAGACTGCTGCATAGCCTTTAAGCTTTACAGCCTTAAGTAAATGAATAAATGAGTAAACAAGTTGGACAGCTTTTAGGTGGTTGCGAGGTTGGGTCCCTATAGTGAGAGCTTTCTAATATCTCATTCCTTGACACATTCATCCCTAAAATACCTGGGCTTTGCTGAAGAGCTTTTAAAATCAACTTCCAGCTGTTAAAATATTCAGCTTATGCTTGATGAGGCTGATGCTGTCTTCAGATCACATTTCTGCTTTTAGAATGCAGTTCTTGTTTTGATCAGCAACACAAAGTGATCAGGTACATTTATTATTCTGCGGATATGAGCTGGCAATAGGTTTCTCATACATCAGCCATCTGGCAGAGGGAAAGTAAAGCAAGGCAGGAACTTCGATGATGAGGAAGAGAAGGTTTGCATCTTGCTCCCTAATGGGTTTGTCCAAAAGAAGTAAGCAGAAAGGCACTTGGAAACTTGGACAAAAAGATTTGCTTCGAAGGGTAGACAGAGCGTAACTTTAGGTCTCCTGTACCACTAAGATGATAACATGTACTTTTATGAGGGACCTCAATCACGGCAGGCTTTTGTTTGCTTTTAAAAAAAAGGGGGGGCGGGGGGGAGGACATTCACAACACACACTGTATTTCCAGTGCTTACCCTTCAAAAAGGAAGTAAATTTATCAGTTATATCAGTGAACAGAATGAATGTCTTGAAAACATATATTTGATTTAGAGCCTTTTATGAGTCTTTGGGTGTTAATGTAACACAGGGAAAAGTGTTTCTCTGAGTGGGATGTGAGACGACAACTTCCCTCGGAAACACGATCTTCATGTAAGAAGTACAGACTTCTGCCCTTACATCTGAGTCCTTTCTGCCATCGTGGGAGGTAGGAAGATGATTCTCAAACTATGCTGGGTTTCTACATCACTTCAAGGGGTTTTTGCCCGCTCTCACTGAAGAGCTTCTGATAGTTGTGATCGGATACAAGACAGTGGACCAAATAAACCTGGTTCAATGTAGTGTAAAGATTTCTGTGTTTCCAGCCCATTTCTCCTAGAATCAATTCATTTTTGTAAAAGAGGTGTCCTAATTCTAGCATAGTACTAAAAGGGGATGATAGTCTTCATTTGAATGAACAAATTGGCTTTTGATTTGCACTAGAAAGTTGATGGTAAGTGAAATAAAAGCAGTTCCACAGGATTTAATTGTTAATAAATAGTGAAATAAAAAAACCCAAACCCAAACCAACAAAAAAAAAAAAAAACAACCACCCAACAAACCAGCCAAACAAACAAGCAAACAAAAAACCACCCACAGCAGATCCGGAAGCGGATCTGTGTGAGTGCTCCTTTTCCTGGAAGCAGTTGGACCTTTTCAAGGTAACTATATTTGCACTTCACTGAAAAGCCTTAATACTTAATAGCAGCAAGTCTAGCAAATGTATTGGTGCTTCACAGAGATGGTATTCATTGCATGTCTTAACATGCACGAAACAAAGCCAGCTTCCTACCTGGCTGATTTGGGTAGAGCTTGCCAGGCTCCAGTTTTCTGTCTTTGGACTTGGGTTATTTTTTTCCTTTTCTCCCCCCGTTCCCCCCCGCCCCGTTTATTTTAGTGGAATGGCACAGCAGACCACATGCCATTAAGGGTCAGTTGATCAATTTTTTTTATTGATTAGTTCACTGTATGCCCATAGATTTATATGACATGTTCAGACAGAGACTAATAACAGTACCGATAATCAAGAAAGAAATCTTAAATAAGAATTAATAATTAATAATTTAATAATACATAGCAAACAATTTATTAATGTTTATTAATAATTTATTACCATTACTCTTAATGTAGTGTTTATTTATGTCTTCTTAGGCTATTAATTACTTAATTAATGCATTGATATTATGTAATGACTTATGGATAGCACTAGATCGATAGATAAATAAATAAATAGGTAATAAGCCGTAAATAATGCAAATTAAGAGTACTTGTTAATCATTAATAAATTTAATTGACGATAATGAAACACCTGTTAATTTTGTACTCATTTATTGATGGCATACCAATAGATTTACGGTACCCTGGTGGCCACTAAATAATACAGGATGATTAATTCATTAATTACTTTTAAAAAATATCAATAATTAATAATAAAGATAACATAATGATTTGTTTTATTAATTTTCCATTAATATCTTTAGGGTATGCAAGGAGGTAACCAATGATAAATAAATAAAACAAAAATAGTCGATTAATAGCTATTAATAATTATTAATCAAATAATTTAATAACTATACATGAAATAATCATTAATCTAATGTTAATATCTGATTAATGGCAAATTCAATGAAGTTATTCCTTTTTATTACTAACTTTTTACCAGGGTATCAATCGATAATTAATCAATTAATAAAAAGCCC
Source organism: Sula dactylatra (assembly GCA_013389905.1). Classification (NCBI taxonomy): domain Eukaryota; kingdom Metazoa; phylum Chordata; class Aves; order Suliformes; family Sulidae; genus Sula; species Sula dactylatra. The sequence continues at coordinate 44,328 of WEKW01017792.1, read as the reverse complement.
CAAACAAACGAAAAAAAACCCACAACAAAACAAAACAAAACAAAACACCAGCACCACGAGCACCCCCCACCCCCCAACTCCACCACACAACTCCAGGCACTTGGGCCGGGCAGGGAGGTCACGTCTACCCTGGCGGCGAGAGAAAGAATAAAAAAAAGGTAATAAGAGGTAAAAAAACCCCAAACCCAACACAACTAAATAAATACACAGATAAATAAATAGATAGATAAATAGAAAAGAAACAGGGGCGCAGGCCCCTGTGTGTATTTCTTCACCCAGACCTCTCCGCGACGGGGTCAGTTTGCGCAGAGGCTGCGTGGGGAGGATGGGCTTAGGACGTATCTTAATCTATCGCTCTCTATTAATTGTTGATAGAATTAACACACACCGACCAGCGGTTAATTAATGTAATAAAAAATTCATCAACTGGTAATTAATATATGAATTAATAATTAGCGATAGAGCGACACAGATTAATTTTTACTAGAATTAATTAATATCCACTGGATTAAGATCACGTTAATAACGAACAACTCTATTGATAACAAGTTCTAGATCAGGACCAGAGCCATCCTATCGAGAGCTTGCGTGTGTCATTAATGATGATTAACTCATAATTAACTATCAATCTGTAATAAATAAATATAATAGCAAATAACAGTAATGATAAATAAAAATAGTAAATAATAAATAATTAATACATGCTAATTCACGAAGTGGATAACAATGACGTTAATAAAGAGTATCATAATTCACTAACAAATAAAATAATTGAACTTTATTAATCGATAATTAATATTAGTTAATAGTTAAATAGTAGTTAATTATTGATGATTAACTGATACTAAATTAATAAAAACTATTGATTGATTCGTTAATTTTTATTCCTCTCTATTGTACACCGGTAGATAATAACCAACTCAAATAGCATCGATCGATAGCAGCGGCTAATGAATAAGAAATTCAATTATTAATAATTCCCAATTTAAAAATTGCTGCCAATTGCCCGGATGGGATCGGCAGGCACTTGTGGATCTTTTTCAGCAGTGCAAGTGCTCCACCTAGAGGTCACAACATCCGCTATGATCGTTGGTCATCATGGTCAGAGTGCTTTCCTTCAATTATGTTGATAAAAGCACAATGTAGCTAAAAAGCTGCCTCACAGGGTCCAGCAGTTGTGATTCTGAGTAACCAGCTCTTAACAGAAAATCGTGAACCATAAGTTCACCTTCCAAACGGTGGTTTCTTTTGGGGAAAAAAAACCACCTTGCCTTTTTTGTTCAGTGGCAAAGGGTAAAGTTGCTGCACGGGAAGTGGGGTGGTGGCAGGGAGTTAAGGAAAAAAAAAAGCTGTAGAAGTCAAAAGTTAACGTTGGCGTGAGGGGAGAAATGATTGTGAGGTCGCCATGTGCAAGTTTAGGTGGGCAACCGGAAGATGATTTCCATCACTGTCAGTGTAGGGAGATTTGAACAGTTTCCCAGCAGCAAGCTGGAGGAGTAAGAAACCCAACTCATTTAATGTGATTGGAATAAATCTGGGGGTGGGCTCATGCCATAGTAGCTGTGGTGTCGAGGTGCTGGATTTGGTGACTCAGGGGGCACCTTTCAAGCCAGCAGTCAACAGTGTTGTTGGGACGAACAATTAAGACGTTCAAGAGGGCAAAAGCCTTTTACTTATAAGACTTACTAATAAGTAAGTCTCTTACTTATTTTCGAGGTGTTTTTTTTTTTTAAAGACCCGAGTCAAATGGCTTGTGAAAACAAAACAATGTGTTCTTAGAGAGATCTGGACAGATCAACAGCGGAGAGGAGTTTTCCCATGTAAGCCTGCCAACGTGCCTTCATTCAGAGTTAGACACATTCCTGGGTAGGAGCTTAATTCGGTCAGCGTATCTGCTAATTGGCCTCCGTGGCTGCCAGTATAGCAACAGGTAAGGCCTTATTTACCCAAGAGAGAGAAACACAATATCTTGACCACATCTTAAATACAGCTCAATTTAAGGACAATAAGTAGAACATTAGGAAAAATGTTCTTAACTCATTTAGCTTTGTTCCTAGGTCAAGAATGCAAAATTGTTAATAAAAAGCAGGATACTTACTAGGTATGTGTGTGCTGTATGTAGGAAGAATCAGAATGGTGTGCACTTTATTGATAGTACTGGGATATCTTCATCAGTCTGACGCAATATGCGTTAAGCAGCTGGTATTTTAAGATTTTTCTAAAGAGCCAGCTCAATAACTGGTATTTAGGAAGAGTCTGAAGAGATGACTGGGGAAATCACTGACCCAGTGATGTTAGGTTTTGATAAACTGTGAAAGATAAGGCATGTATTCCGGAAAAGTGCAGCAAAGAGTTACTTGTCCAGGTATCTGTCTGAAACAAAACAGATGGGGAAGCTCCTGGGACATCAGTGGTGCCTTGAGAGCTGAAAGGACTCTTGAGAGGGTTTTATGGGACATATTTCTTGTCAAACAAGTGTGACTTTGAGGAATTATAGGTTTGGATTTAACAGCAACACCGAGTATACATAAATGCTTCACAAAAGCCTACCTTGTTGCTCCAAGATAATGTAACTCTATAGCATATCTTCAGAGTATGTGTTAAAAGGATTAAGAACCAGTTAGCAAAGTTTTAGTAGTAATAGTTAGAAGGAATCCTTAGCAAATAGGTGTTTGAGATTCTTTTCCTTTGCAGTGATCTGTGCTATTCAGTGCTGTCTCTCATAGGTCTGGAAGCAATTGTGGTGACAGCTGTTGAGCAGCAGTGAATCATTCACAGCAATGCAGATTTCTTGGGGCCTCGTTCTGGAGGCGAACAACAAAAGCATTTCAGTAAGGCAAATTTGAAATTGCACATCTAGGAATAAGCACAAGGCCTTCCAACAAATAAGGGACTATATTCTTGTGTCAAAAAAAAGGGGTTTATTGATTGTAATGGACAAGCAGTTCAGAAGAAATTCTCAGTGGGATGGGTGGAAGGCCTCCTGTGGTTCCTGATGGTATAAAGAGGAAATACTCAGTAGAATGATTGTGGATGTACAGAAACATACATACATGCAAACGTTTTTTCTTTATGCACTGTTGATGACATTGATCCTGGAATACTTGGAATAACGTATCCAGTTTTGGTGCCAAGATTTTCTTTTCTTTATTTAAAAGAAAGAAAATTTAAAAAACATCCAACCAAGCAAACCAGAAAAATATCAAGAAAACGGTCTAAAGGCTGAAAGAAATACCTTGACCTCTGGAAGTCCTTACTGTATGTTTGTTGTAGTAAATAAACACCTACAGGGAGAGAAAAGGTTGGAGACTAAGAATCTAAGATCTGTGCCCTCTCATTTGCAGCAGAGAAAGAAGATGTAGTAAGTATGAATGGCAGAAACTTTCCTCAGAAAAGGGGAAAAGAAAGTTTTGGGTTTTTTTAAAAAAAAGCATGGCTTTAGTGTTGGGAATTAATTTTAAGCAAACAAAGCAGTTGGTTCTCTGTTCTGTGATATCTTTTAGGAGGAAGCCAAGAGGGTGTGCTGTACGTGAGGTGACTGTGCTTAGTAGAGGGCAAATGGTGAGAAATACAGCAGCCACTGAAGAACAGGCAGTGACCAGTGAGCTGTGGAACTGGTAACACAGTGCATGATATGCAGTGCTCGCCCCAACCCCCAGGTCAGCTAAGTTACCAGCTGCTTTCTCTTAAAGATGGGTGTATGTCTTAGTCCTTCCCCTCCCATCTCTCAGAGTTGGAAAAGGTCAGTCATGAGGATTTTGGCTTTCTAAGTGGGACTGTCAGTGGGTGCTACGGTGCTTCCCACATACCTGCATGCTCAGCAGCTCCTCACCAAATTGATAGCCCCAGTCACTGTGCTGTAGTCAGGCAGGTCCTGCATCTCCAGGTGTCAGTGTTCAGGTGCAGCAACAGCATTAGCTAAAGAAACAGAATGCTTGATTGCTTAGCATGTGTTTCCTGGGCTACCTAGGAGCAGAAGAGAGGACCCTGCTGTGCCATAATCGAGTATATTTCTCAGTTCTTTATTCCAAATCTTCACACAGAAGAAACACTCTTCTCATTCCTCATGAAGCCCCAAGCTGCCTAATAGGGAACAAATTCAATGTGTTCCAAGCACAAGGCAATCTGTCTGAGCAATGATCTTAATAAAGTCTAGTCAGCAATAAACCTTGGTAGTCAGAAGTGATTTTCCTTGAGTTTCCTGATTAGGGAATGCTGTTCAATTATCTGGATTCCAACAAGCAGCTGGCATACATGCTGCAGACAGAAAGGGAGAGTGGGGGAGAGATCTTTAATTATCTTCAAGTCAGCAAAGATCAGTGTGTTGAATCAAAACAGATGGAGTGTATAATCCACTAGCAATATTCGTGATTGGGTAAATATAGTCATATGGCAAAGAGGAGGAAGGCAAAGCAAACGGAGAGGAATTTCCTTGTGGGTAGGCCTTGAATGTTGGTGTATTTACACTGTCACTGCTAGCCAAGGTGGAAGCATGAAGTGTAAATACAACATCGGAGTGAACCTTTCTGTGGTGACTTGCAAGGCCGCTCTGGGGAAGCAGCAGGCTTTGGGAAAGTCAGTTCCTTGAGGAACCTTGTGCTTTGTGTTCTGCTGGCAGTGGCTGTGTTACACAGATGGTAGATTGGTGAGTCTCAGTTCCAGAAGGCACAGGTTTAATTCCTTTCCTGGGGTGCACTGCAGGCATTTCTACAGTGGCTGCAAATCAGGCTGGACTTGTCGGACAAAGTAATTTAAGACACGTTCTGGGCAGCTGCGAGCTGGTAAGATGTGTGATGGAGGTACCGTACAGCTGGTAGGAGCAAGGTGTTCTTTCTGGTTCCCAGTTGTGAGGTTTGCAGTTACACTCCAAGCCTTTCCACTCACCACCAAGTGGTAGTGGGAGGATTGACCTGACAAGCTTGTCAAAACCCAGCAAGAACTTCCAACCAGAAGCCCCTGTGATTGCCTTCACTGATTTACAGGGTTTTCTGTTGCGATGCAGACTGCAGGTGTGTGCTAGGGACAGGACTGAATCCAGTGGCCCTTTCTACAGGGGATGCTAGCTGGATGTTAGAATGGCAGAGAGCTGTTTGCAGGCAAGAAGTCACTGGTGATAGGACAGGAAAGCCTGCTGCACCCAGAGCACAGCTGAGGGTGCTGGTGTGTGCTGTGTGCTAAACTGAAGGGATGTTTTTGTGTGCACAGGCACTGCCACGTGTGTCTTGGACAGGGACACAGGCCAAACCAGTTATCTAGAGAGGATCTTGTTAGGCTTAGCAAAGTGTGCATGAAAGACTGACATGGGGTATCTCTGCCACTACTTCTAAGCCCTGATGATAAGGGCACCCTGACTATTGTAATTTGTCTAACTCTAAAGTGCATTTTAGTGATCGATTTTTTTTCATCTTATGTTGGTGTGAGTATTTGATCAATAGATGGAAATGAGCAGCATCTGGAAAGGAGGTTTGTCTACCTAGAGACAAAGCACTGCTAACCGTCATATGGCTGTGTATCTGTTCCCCAGTTAGAGCCTAAATGGTACAAGGCAAACAAGAAATTAATCGAGTGCCTGCAATGTGTGTAGAGGCTTCTCCTCCCTTTCATCTCTCCTGTGTGGGTAGGAGCTGGATTTGAGCTGCTGTGCCGAATACACCACCAGCAGCACTAAACAGAATTTTGGGTTAAGTAACTGCCTTAATTTTGTTGGACACTCTTCCGTAGAGGCACCATGCTTCCTTACTGAAGGGTGACTCTCAATACCAAAATCAAATGCTATGCATGGAGGAACACAGAGGTGAGGTGAGTTTTTGCTGTACTGTATTATAGGGAGATTAGCTAGTGCACCAGTGAAGCTGTGACCACAGGTTCGCACAGTCTAGGTCTGACATACCAGAGGCGAGGGGCTGCCACCAGTGTGTTTCTGGTTCTGCAGGTACCCTTGCACCTCATAGTGCTCTTGGATAACCTTGGATGTCTGCTTTTCAACTGCCTGTTTTCCTTTAAACAGGACCGTAAGAGGAAATGAGCATCCTGCAATGCTTGCCTCCTAACTGAAACAAGGTAGAAACAAACTGGGTTTTCCTCAGCTGCAATGCTGTTCCTTGTTGTAACTCCCCTGTATCAGTTCCCCCATCCCTGTTTTGGTGTCCCGCCCGCAAGATCTTCTGAATGCCATTAACTAGTACATAGCATGACTGAGCAGAAATTTAGGTGTAACTTCTTTGCAGTGAAAGACATCTCAGGCTGAAGAAAGGCTGAGTGGCAGGAACCTGTTCTGCTGCTGTAAAACCACATCCATAGGTGATAAGCAGCAGGTGGTGATACCCATTGGTATGGGGCTGCATTGTAGACATGCTAGTCTCTGCCTGTAGCGCAGACTACAGCTCCATCCTCAGCACAGGGTGCTGTGGACAGTCCCCATGTGAGCCTCTGTGTTACAGTGCACTGTGATGACGGAGTCTCCCTAGGCTATTAATTCAGAGCAGGGCAGTAAGCTTGCACTGGAAAAGCTGGCTCTGCTTATTGATGAGAGCTAGACACAAGTGCTGGGAATTACTTTTAAGACTGCTGTCAAGAAAGCAAAGGGGCAGGCTGGACACCCTTGAATAATGCCTTGCACATGTGGCAAGAAGTCCAGAGACAAACCAGAAGAGGGTGGGCTTCTACAGCAGCTGCCCGTGGTGTGTTACAGCACTGAAGGAGACATCCGGCACCATGTGGCCTGGCAGTCCCAGGTGGAGGAATGTGCTTCCTCACACATTTACGTTGGGCTATATATGGTGTATGGCTGATGTTACAGGCATGTATTGATAGGGTTGGCAGGGTCAGGGGGAGAACATGGGACAGTTTCCCCATAAAAAAAAAAACAAACTGCTGAATCCTGGCTAATACAGTTATTAAAATTGGGGTTTGTAGAAGAGTCAAAACTACTTCAATTTCCCCTGCAGCCATCAGCATTTTTCTCAGTTAAGCTAGCTCTTTTGGGGCGGAGGGAAATCAGTCTCGGGCATAAAACCAGGTATCAATGTACAGTCACACGCTTAACTCGGTACTTGGAAAATTAAAAGGGGGAGTGGTGCAAAACCCCTTTTTGGCTGAGGAGGCCAGAAGCATATGGCATATATTTATTCTTTCCGGCTGCTTCCTTTACCCCTTTTAGTTGTCTCCTAGGGTTTGTTCTCATTTTCCAAACCTGAGCAAGTTCAAACAGCCAACTGTAGGAAACCAAATACATATTTCTACGGCATTCAACTGAGTTTTCTGTGTAAAACTGTCTATTTCATAGCTCTTTGAATAATAAAGATGCTCTGGTTGAGAGGCTTTTCTCAGAGTCCCGTAAGAGTCTGGAATTCATTCCCAACTCTGAAAGAGACCCAGACACAGCTTTGCAGTTGCAAGCATTATTTGAGAAACACTAACTTTTCTAGTGCTTACTATGAATGTATCAGTGTAAAACTTAATCAAATGAAGAAAACTGACATAGAAGCACCTTTTTTATTATTAGTAAAGTTGAAAGAAAAAAAAATCTACCTTAAATGTAAAATATTTCTATCATTAACAGAAGTGTCTCAGTTTAGGGGTTACTTTAATATCATGATTAACAAGACCAACTTGGAGGAGAAAACTCTAATTTTCCCTTCTAGAAGCTTTCCAACAGTATCCCAACACCTGAATACAAGAATAAGTGAAAAAAATGTATTCTAAGCAACTCCATTAAAACATCAGTTATCAGATCCAAAGTAATTGACATGAGAGGCATGGGTAAAGAACAGAAAAGGCTTTATTATATTTGACAGATCTTATTGTTGCCACTGTACTGGGAAACTCACTGTAATCTTAGTTCAGGTAACATTCAGTAGAGAATAACTCCCAATATCTTGGGTCAGTAAGTATCAGTACCACACTGAGTTATGGTACATTCTTGAACAAATTACAGTTTGTAGTAAAAAAAAAAAAAAAGTTTTGGTTCCTCAGATTGTGACTGGATATTTACTGCTTTGTGCATGTCCTACCCCTTTCATTTCCTTTACAACCCATCCCCCAATAGCTCAATTGAAGAAAAATCTTAAAAATATATTTCTCTGCTATTTGTTTTCTAGTAAGGCAGTGAAATCCTCCTTTTAAAACAAAGTACTGGGCATTTTTCAGTGTGAACTCTTCACCAACAGGACAAGCTGCTTGTATGCAGAGACTGGGAACAGTGTCACCACTTTGCCGCAGAAGTGGCCTTTCTAGTCTGAGGGATGCGAAATTATGTTGTGACCTCTGTAATCCCCATTTTCTATTTTTTTATCAGTCTTATTAGTTTACAGGAACAGGCCATCAGTGCTATGATCAGACGTAGCTGTGTTGCAGTACTCATCATACTCTGAGAGTCTTTCTAGATGGAGCTGTCAAAAGACTTTTCTTTTAAGGCCCAATTGAACACTACGAGCAAGCATATGCACAGATCCAAAATAAGTTCTCCTCTACCTCTGTAATTGTTATTCTCATGTGCAAACAAATAGTGGCTTTTCAGGAAAAATTGGAGGAGTTCACATTCAAAATGATTAGTACCATGTGCATTTTATAATGTACTTGAGAACAGGTACAGGACTCTTGAGTAGTGCAAAAGGTACAAAAACTCACAATACATGTTTCTGGTTTCTTCCTATATCAATTGTGAGTTAAGAAAAAAAAAATAAATCTAATAGGAGCTGAACAGAAGAGCATAGTCTCTGTTAGCTGGAGGGAACAAAAATATTCTCCATAGCTTTTTAGATCTTATAATTAAAGTATGCAGTGTGGGTGTTTAAGTGCATACATAATTGAAAAAATAACGCTGAACTGACATTTATTTAAAAAATATTTTTCTCCTTATTCTCCAACCCCAAACAAGGCATTGTAAATATTGTGCTGAATTTAAAGGTTACTTTATTCTCTGTCTTCTGTCTTCTAATAATATTTGAAAAAAAAAAATGAAGCCAAATATGGTTCTAGATAGGAGATGGTCTTGTGTTGCAGAAAACTTGCACTTTTCTTGTTCTGAGGGCTTGGGCAGATTCTTTCCCCACCCACACACCATCCATTCTAAGTGATCCTCTTCTACTGCCCCTGTGCACCTCTGGATGAATCTGTGGTGTACAGCTACTGCCCACCTGATCCTGCACCATTCCGTGTGCTCCAGAGAGGCATGAGTGGTTTGTAGCTGAACACAGAAAGGGTAATCTTACATGTGCCGTATTATCGGTTTAAAATAGGCTCACTAACATAGTGTGTAATTAGTTTAATTTGTTGGCAGGCACAGTATTGGTTTTTGCACTAGAAAAAAAAAGTCCTTCTAGTGTAAGTCTGCTTTTCCTTAACCGGAACAGTTTTGATGGGAAGCATAAGCCTCTTGTAATTTACAGAGCATCAGGGAGCCTATCTAAATTTAAAAGCCCACAAAATAGAAAATGCCTAAGCTGATAACTCATACACTCTAAGTTCACGGTTTGATGTCCAGCCCCCCATGCTTGCATAGCTTTCCCTCTGGAAAAGGGGAGATTATAAACTGTTCTTTTTCCCATACTTTTCCAGAATTACCTACTTTCGATACCCACCAGAAGTGTATGTGCAGTTTTACTGGTTAGTTTACTGATCTCGTCAACAGTGCCTTTAAGAGACCCTGGCTATTTCTTTTAACATGTTTTTTTAAGAGTTTCGTTTAGTGATTTGGGCTGTTTCTTGAGCTGGCTGGAGAAGAGCTGCTTTTCTGTTCACTTGCCCTATTGAACAGTTTAAATACAACTGCTATCTTTCAGATTCCTCCAAAACATTTACAGGATATTTAATACAATAATTCTAGAAGAACATCTTAAGTCAGAATTATCTTTAGTGTGAAGCTCTTAGAGCACAGAACATTTACCTGTTAAGAACATGGGAGGCAGAAATGATCCCAGTTTGGGTTTCTAAAGAAGCAGTACATAGGGAGCTATATTTTACTACTAGAAAATACTGCTTTAGTTCTCACACTTCGACTTCTCAGTGTTATAGGGAGCAGACAATCCTACAGAATGTGGGAAATGGAGTTTGAGGACTTTTTTAAGTGGTACGTTCATAACACAGAACTATGGCAGTATCATCTTTAAAAAGTAAGACATGAATACGAAAGATAAAACTAGCGCAGGGTAATCAATCCTTGCAGGAAAATGTTTTTGTTTGTTTGTTTGTTTTTTTGTCTGTGCACAGAATGAAAACAAATGCAGGTGACATATTCAGAAACCCCAAAAATCAAATTAGCACTATAATGTGTGCAAGCAAAAAGGATGATCAAAGGACCGAGTATGAGCTAATGCTTAAGACCTAAGAACTCCAAAGTTTTTATTGATGTGACATCATCTCTGAAGAAGAATAAAGTTAATGACATTTACATGATGAAAAACTTCCAAGCTTCCACAGATTTTTCATAAACAAAAAACATTCATGAATCAGTGAACCACAGTAAGGCCCTACCAGTTTTGCAGAGTGATTGAAACTTTGAGCAGGAAGGAAGGAGGGCACTTCAATTCAAGTCAGATGGGCTAGGATGAACTGAGCTGTCAAATTCAATGCTCTGCTCACTTCGTAAGCTTAGGCATTTGATTTTGGGTGGGCATTTAAATCGATTGTGGTACCTTCAAAAGTTGGGCAATAAATGAAGTCAAGAAATAGAAAATCTATGTAATGCTGGATTTGTTAGAAAATCAAGGGCATACTGAACAAATCTGAGAAGCGTTTCCAACTGTTCAAAAACCTGCAGATAAAACAGTATCCCAAATTCAAGACATGACACTGAGCCTTTTAATGTTATCTGGAAAAATCACCTCCATCAGTTGAGGTTAGGACTTATGTTCTGCGATTTCCAGGCTCTCAAGATAGATCTGAGACTAAACAGGATCTTCATCAGTGGTGAAGGTATCAACAGCTGAAGGAACAGGCTGTGGCTTTTCCAGTGGATTTTGAAGGTTTGTTTCTGAAATGCTATATTCCATCATGGGCTCTTTCATCTCCACCACAGGTGCAAAAAAACAGTAATGCTAATTCCAGCAATCCAGACCCTATTTCATATACAGAAATTAACCCAAAGGCAAGTAATAAAAATGCATACATCATCCCATTCAATTATTCAGCAGTTTTGCAGACATACCGGAAAAAACTAGCTTTCAATATAAAAATTGTCTATGAAACAGTCTAACTTGAATTTTTCTCCATGGATCATAATTCCACATGTGCTGCTGGATCTGCAGAAGAGGAGAGGAAAATGAGCACTCCGTTTCCAGCTGCCTCAGTTGGCAGATTGGTTTGAAAATTAATATATAAACCCCAAAGACTTGTTCTTTGCAAGGTTACCACTGACTGAAGAACAATTCATACCCATTGTGTATAGTGGCAGTTTAATTAAGGGTTACGATAAGGCCAGACTCATAAAATTGTAGGAACAGTGAGGATCTTTAACAGAACTGGAACAAGTGTGCAATACAGCTCTCTGTTCTGTAAGTTTCAGAATCAGGTTAAGTTACACCAGCCCCACTCAGCAAGGCCTTTCTGTCCCATTAAAATACACAGATTATTTAACAGATCCTCCATGCAAGCCTTTGCATGGTACAAGCTTACAATGAACTTAATGCAACTTAAGCCCAGTCCAAACAGGTACGAAGAAAGTCACAAAAGTAGGGAAATAGTCAGAAAGATTACCATGTGTCTGTTGTCCTGGCATCTTAGCTGGTGTTCCCGTTTCTTTTTCTTTCTGGAAAAGACTATGGAGCAGTTTGATTTCTTGATCATAATCCTGCCATTCTGGAACTATACGCATCGCTGCTTGCAACTTGGGCTCTTTGGTCATTGGGTTATTACACTGCAAACAAAACATATGAACTGTTCAGACACTTAATACGTAAAAAAGGTTTATTTACTGGATGTGCTTTCCCCTGCTGGAATTAATCTCTTGTTGGTGAACACCACATGCCTGTATTTTAGCTGGAGTACAGTGTAAAGTCTCTTTCCAAATTCATAATAATGCCACTGCTCCAGGTAAGAGAAATATAGAAGCTAAAGGAAAAAAAAAAAAAAAAGAGCTGAAAACATTTAAGTAACAGTGCAGGATGAGGTGCCTAGATCAGAGGTAGGGAAGTGCCTCTGAAATTGGTCACTATATTTTATTGTGATGTAAGAATGAGGGAGCCATACTGCACTTACCAGATCAATGGTTTTTGCTCTCTTCTTTGAGGAATCATCACACCATGTTTCACACCACAGCCACTCTTGTGGGAGTGATTTAATTGGCACCTGGTGGATCATGTTGTTAGGCAAATCCTGTTGTGAAGAATAAGAGTTAGTAGCAATTTCTGCAGGAGGCAGGGTGGGAGGAACAACCTCCCCAACCAGACAGTATTGATAAGTTTAACTTTTGTAAAGAGGTTTTTTTTTCCAGTGCAAATAAAGTGAGGCATCAACCTTTCATTCCATTCCAAACAAAGTCTTTTGGGAAAAAAACTGCATACTACAACTGTTAATGTTATTTTGTTGAAAATTAGTTAGTTAGCAAAGAGTATTAATTCAGTATCAAACCTGTACTGGTCCAGTTTGGAAGACTATTCTTAATTGATTAAAACCATTGTGTTATTTTTTCCATCCACCACAGTACAAGCCTTATTTCCATGTTATTAAGTCAGTGCACAGTAAGGCACTCAGAGCTGGATAGCTCAAGAAAAAAGTACCCAGTTGTGTTATGTATTTGTCTTTGAGTATACTGCAAAATTTGATTGTCTTAAGACTTTTAAGGGGAAGTTGTTGTTTCCACCCTCCAGTTATATCTGATGCTATAATACCCACCTCATTTAAAGGCAGGGCTTATCGGGACCGCCACTGGCACCTGGCTGTGATTGAAGTCTGGCCAGGAAAGGAGAAGTCCCAACCTGCCATCACAGACCAGTAAAACAAAACAAAACAAACACAATAAAAACACACCTGATCAAGGTTGGACAGACTGTTGGGATCCTGACTAAGACCCTGATATTGTCCTCTGAGTCGATCTCCAGCTGCTATCTTTCTGAACTTCTTCAGATCCACAACATACAGAGCACTACATGGAGATGACACAATTAGTAATGACATTTGGCTGATGGGTGACTTACTGCAGCCCCAGGAGACCCCGAGATACAATATGCTAAAACAGTATCTTGGTGGCAGTACATCAAATTGTTTAATACAGGGCAGGAAAGAAGTTCTAACAAGGTCATGAAATGTACGAAGAAAAAGTTTTCAACAAATCTATCTTAGCTTTGCTGTCATGCAGTTCCTTCTTCCAACATTTGTTATTAACAAATGAAGATGTCTGGTTAGTTAGCACTTCAGTTCTTTTAACGCTTCAGTTCTTCATCTCTAAAAGGTGTAGCATACTGAAAGTAACTTCAGTGTCCCTAGTGCTTCAAATGGACCATAGGCGATGGAACCTTGAAGAGGCAACAGTAACCAAAACGTAGTACACTGCAGCACTGTATACCTCAGCTAGTTTTCTGCTAATTCTAAGTAACGGCAAAAGCTTTCCCCCCTCTATTTTGAAAAAACTGAACTCTTTAGTACCTGATGTGGTATTTTCTTCCAGCTAAGTGACTTGCCCAGTATCCTGATTTCCAGAACCTGTAGCCATCCATTTCTCTTCGACTGTCACAGAACGGAGTATATCCATAAGGAGCACCATCTAGGTTGAAATCTCTTAATTCCTTTAGATCTGTGCGCACAATCTGAAGCGAAAGGACGTTTTATTTTTATTTGTAGAAGCCTGCCATGGGTTTTTTTGAAATGCTGGTCAGGATTTAATTCAAGCTGAGCAAACAGTTAAACGAAGAACTGTCTGTTATACTCTGCAGTCTTTTGCATTATGTATATCTAGTACAAAAAACACAGCACAGAAGGTGTTGTCTCCCCTGCCCTTAGAGCTGGAGCAACTAAAATAAAGCTTAAAATAATCTGATAAGGGTTGGTTTGCCAGCTAAAGTGCCAAATTGTTGCTTAGTAAGCAGCAAGAATTCTCACTATACATGAACTTGATTGTGATCCTTTGTATCCTTTCCCCTTGAAAGTTTGAACACCCTCCAGGGATGACACTTTTTGACACAGATGTTGTGGCAGTAATACTACTCTAAAAATACCACTCTGGTGGCAAAAAAAAAA
>WEKW01017792.1:13447-30127 GCA_013389905.1 Sula dactylatra | reverse complement strand
TAAACAGAGCAAGAACTGTCTAAAAGTAGCTACAAATTTATCCTAGGTGATACTTCAGCATAAGTTGTAGTGGTTTTAACTTACATGGGATCATGCTGCACATATGCCAAAACATCCAAGGCAGTTTCTACTTATGTGTTGATAATCTGTACTTCTTAGTTTCATATATGTTTTTGAAGGAGTATTTTTGGCAGTTCTCACTGCACTGTACTTTCAAACTGTTCAGAAGGCAGTAAGCACATACAAAGCCTTATAGTCACCGTTCGTTTGCTTTGCAGCAGGACGTGGCTTCGTGCACAAAGGATTTCCCTTCTCTCTCCTCTGAAAGCCACTCAGATCTGGCCAAGTTAAAAGGAGGGGGGTGGAAAGGGAAGGGTGTTTGGGGACTTAAGAGAAATATCGTATGTGGTAAGTGATCTGCAGGCTGGGAGACCAGATGGAATTGGAAAAATGGAAGTGTGAAACAAGAATCTATTTGACAAACTAGCTGGAATTACAGTGACTGAATGAGGAACCAGACAAAAGTAAAAGACAGGCCAACGAAACCAATCTTTGTGGGAATGGGCAGAAAAAACAGCACTCACTGAAGCATGCATGCTATAGTTACAGAATCAATGACAGTTTAGTCATGCCTACGAAGGGCTCCAACTTGCAACTTTTCCAATAATACAGAAATTATATTCAAGAACATATTACTTTAGAGAAAGAAAAACAGAAAAAGAAGAAAGGAAAAGATCAAATAATTTCAACCACTCTCTTACCTGATCAGCATCCACAAACAGAATTTTATCAACAGCTAATGGGAAGAGCACATCTAGAAAGAGGATCTTGTAACCCCAGATGATACGCTGTTTCTCTGTTTGCTGATGAAGCCAGCGTGGCCATTTATACTGGACAAGCTCATACTGGAAATTATACTTCTCTGCCATGTACGGGATGAACTCCTGCAGAGGGAGGGGGAAAAAAGTAGCTTATCTCAGTTCTTTGTTCCTCTGCAGGTACAAGAAAAGTGCGTTACAAGAGATAGACTTCAGTCCTATAAAGAAGCACAGAACATTAGAAAATTAAATACCACAAAGAATAACTACAGTTTCATTGTTACTTCAAACAAAGACATAACCCCAAACTGAATAATCACTACAAATTGTAAAGCCAACTATCATAAGACAACTAAATATTTTGGCATTTTCCCCCACACAATTACTTAGGAGCCATTTTATAGCGATCCACAGATCAGTGTAAAAGAATGCATTACTCAGATCGTAAAATTTTGCAGATGGGAGAATTATTATTTAGGGCTGTACAGAGCAGTGTAAATGGGAATAATAACACGAGAAGAAAGAATTGGGAGAAATTTTTTACTAGAACAACTTGGCCCACTGTCAAATCAGTTGACAGTCTCAGCGGTGAAGCTGCCTTTGACACTGGGAGAGTACAGGTTTAGTCAAGGGATGCTGGTACAACACAGCCATTAGGATGGGAGAGGGGAAGTATATTGTTGCACCACCTCGAGAGGTGACTGACACCAGCCATGTCTGCAGCAGTGGGGACACTGCCAATTATTTCCCCTTGAGTTCATGCTGAACAAGCAAGATTCTCTAAGAAATGCTATTTTCTAATACTAAATGTCAAAAGTTGCAAATTCCTGAATGTTTTGACATCCATTTACCCTGAACCATCCATCCATTTACCAACAGAACTTCTGGGTTCTGTTTTGAATCCTGCTGTTTTATGATGTATCACATACAATTGATAAGTATTTCCAGGTATACTCATCCAGGACCCAGATCACTCTACCATGCGCTGCTCCTGTACTGTAGCCAGTCTGAAAAATGGTTTTAATGTCTCCCCTTAGGAAGCTCTCTCCATATCTAGTCATAGGCGCTGCTTCTCTGGTAGTATTTTTTCCCATAATCTTTCAATCCTTATGTATTAGATGTAAGTTTATAGCCCTGAATTTCATATTAAAATCTACACCTTTATCGTGCAAATAACAAAAAAAAAAAGTTCAGATTCTTTCAAGTATGATTTTCCTAGTATGTGGTGTTCTCTTATATATTTACCTTCAGCATGAGTCCACTGTCAACCTGTCTGTTATTTCTCAAAGCTTTCTAGGCAGCACCACCAGCATATATCAACTTGATGCTTTGTCAAAATAGAAGGTATACAGACACGTAACTGTACATATGTTTACACAATAGTATAATGCAACCTTTTTTTTTCCCCCTAAAACTTTTCCCCACAATAGAATAAATTTCTAATTAGTAACAAACCTTGAATGTAGGTGATAAGTAGTTCTTCAGAAACCAAAACTTTAAAGGAGTCTTAGTATGTTTCAGCACAGACAACATCATTATGCTATCAAAAGAAAAAAAAATAAAGCATTTACAGGAACTGCTACCACCCACTAGAGATCAGATGCATGACAGATTACAAGTTGCTGTTTTACATTATTAGACTAACTGCACTTTTGTGTCAGGTAACTGATCTTCGCGCAGGAAGAACAAGTGTGTAGCTTCAGCCTATTGCAAATTGCTTATCTACAGAACTACTAAACCCCCAAATATCTATGTACTTTAACTAGTCCAAGAATATACAACCTGTTGGCTTTTCACAATCCTTTAAGAATAGAGGTTCAGATTGTTTTCCAAAGCAATTATGACTTATTCTACAACTTCTTAACAATACATTTGCATATGGTTATATTGCAATGAGAAAATTCTAGGACAGCAACATACCATCTGTTAAACTAAGTCTATTTTGAACATACGAATGTTATGCAGACAAAAGATCCTATAACAGAGTAGATGCAAAATCTAGAGGATTTCTGAGCTGTTGAGATTTTTTTTTTTTCTTTTATATTCTTGCAAATTCTAACCTTCTTCCTTGTGGAAAGCAGGGCACCTCTACCATTTGAGAGAGACCCCCAGATTATAAATTCTGAACTAACCGTAGGAATCTTTCATATAGGTGTCCTGAAGCCACAGAGAATATATTTAGCACATCGTCTTTATCCTGTTTCACATCTTCATTCTTTTGTCCTCCTGTGAATCCCCTGAAAGGATAAATGTGTTTATATAAAGGACAAGACAGTAAGGCCCAGCTATATAGGAAAGAGTCCAAGAGATTAGAAATCGCTGCAGTGTTGGTTTAATATAGTACAACTGTGGAGTTTGGTGTTGTCCCCTCCACGCTGGTCAGGGTATCCTCCGCAAGGCAGAGTGCTGCAGACAGACATGGCAGACCCAATAGCTCATATATCAACATCTATTCAGTTGACAGATTGCTGGCCGAGATGCAGCTCTTGGAACGTTTTCAGGCTCCCAAGTAGCACTAGGGGCAAGGGAAGGTAAGCAGGTGCAAAGCAGTAGCTCAGCTCTCTAGAAACAGAGGGATCCTATGAAAGATAAGGAGTTAGCAAGACCTAAATTCAAGCAGTGTAAATAGACAGCTGTGGAATATCACAGACCTAATTGTATCATGAAATGGTTTTCCAGTTTCAAGAGACTTGCAGGTTATTATTGAATTAGCTTTACCATTTGAGAGATTCCCAAAATCCAGATTCATTCTCACTGGTACCATCACTTAGTAGGTCTTCATTCATCATATCTAGTTTTTTCTGAACCTGTAAAACATAACATTGCTTTAGTGAGCAGAACCACATATTGGGCAAACAGCTGTGGAGTGTTATTTTGACACTGGCTCTGTTTGTATCCATTTGAATTAAGTCCAGTGAGCTGACAGGTAACCTAAGCTGTCTGGAGAAACAGCTCAGTAGTGAACTGACATTTTCAGAACAGATTCCAAAGCTGTTTTCAGACACCAAAGGCACGTTAGTCTAGATGGTTAAAATGCTTTGCTAAGAGGTGTTTAGTGACCATCCTTGATGATGGAGATTGGCAAAGAAAAACCCTCAAACCAACCAACCAACCTACCCGCCCACAAAACCCAGCTAAACACCTCAGCACCATTTTCTGTTTCTAAGAGGTATTATTGGCCACTGAAACTCCAAAGCAGATACATAGACAAAGCAGCAAATCAGGAGAATGTCCCAGAATTAACTCTAGCACAAGTAAATCCTGTGAGGAAGTGCGAACCACATGTGTTCGAACCATGACTTATCAGTTGTCCTCCTTAAACTTTTCAGCTATGTCATTATCTGATAGGCAACCCTAAGAGAGAGTAGATTACTGATTTACTCTTTTTTTTAATGTATTCTCACCTGCTCTGTATAAGATTGATAGAAAATTTATTATCAGATTAGTCAAATTTGTCTGTAACAGTTTAAATACTAACTTAGTGGACATGCTGAATGTTTATTACTAGACATATACAGGACATATAAAACTGACTGGTTTTTTTCTTAAGTCAGATGCACAACTGAGTCAGTAAAATGTGAGCATAATTGTTTCTCATGGGCATACAAAAGGTACAGCAGTTATACGTCATTCTTACCTGGGTGAAAAAAACAAAACCAAGTCTACAGATAATTCTCTCCATTATAGATACTGTGATGTGAACTTTGTGCAAATTGCCTGTCGTAGTTTAACCTCAGCCTGCAACTGAATACCACGCAGTTGCTCGCTCACTCCCCCCGCAGTGCAATGAGAAGAGTAAAAGTGAAAAAAACCCATGGGTTGAGATAAGAACAGTTTAGTAATTGAAGTAAAATAAAATAGTAATAATCATCATCATCAAAGAATATACAAAGCAAGTAATGCGTGATGCAATTGCTCACTACCTGCTGATCGATGCTTAGCCACTCCCTGAGCAGCGGCTCCCTGGCCAGCTTTTGCCTAGTTTATATCCTGAGCATGATGGGCAAAGGGATATTCTATATCATGTGACAGTTTGGGTCAGCTGTCCTGGCTGTGCCCCCTCCCAGCTTCTTGTGTATCTCCAGCCTTCTCAGTCAGTACAGCATGAGAAGCTGAAAAGTCCTTGATTTAGCATAACCACTACTTAACTGCAACTAAAACATCAGTGTGTTATCAACATTATTCTGATACTAAATCCAAAACACAGCACTATACCAGCTACTAGGAAGAAAATTAACTCTATCCCAGCCAAAACCAGGACACTGCCTCAAATGTAGGAAGGGATCATCAGGCCTTAATCAAAGTTTTTTCCCCACTATTGATCAAACAGTCTTCTTTAAGAGCAACTCTAGTTTTTAAACTCACCTTCACTTTAATAATTTTGCTCTTGAAGTTGTTGAGAACAACAATAACTTCGCTAGCTTCAGGTGGAGAGTCTGTGCCATCATGGCTGAAAATACAGTAAAATACTGACCTTTACTAAAAAGCAGAAATATGTTCTTTATTTCTTCTGCACGTTTTTCTACATGGTATTAAGCCTTAGCACTGTAAAACAGGTTTGAGACATGCAACAAAGTAACAAATACATGTATCTGAACACGCACTTACTGGGTTTTAAAAATTATTTAATTTATTTCATCTCACATAACTCCACTACAAAATGTAATTTGCTGTTCAGTTCTCTACACTTTGCCAAAGGAATTGTCAGATTCACATATTACAATGTCTACCTACTTCAAAAGTTACACAAGAACAAAATTGAAGTTTCTTGTACTGTCCTACCTGTAGATTCTGTAGATATCCTCAGATCTGCCCTTTCTGAGTCTTAGAGTCCATGCACCAGGATTGGCTTTTAATTGGAAGTAACCCTGTAAAGCAAGAAGAATATTTGTCAGTTTCCAGAAAGTGCAAATGCAGAAAAACAAGTTTAAGTCATGTATTTTGACCCACTGTTTTATGTCAAAATATAGTTATTTGTAAGCCACTGATTAACATAACCACGAGGCCTTAAAAAGCCCAGAGAACATGAGAAAAACCCCAGAAGTTATGCTCTTTTTTTTTTTTTTCTTCATAAGAGACAGGAGTATGAAAAGGTCTAGCATTATTTGTTAGATGAGACAAAGTCTTCAGGGTGTCCTGATGGAAACAGTGCAATCCCAAAGTATTTTTTGCAAAAGTTTGCCTTCGTGAAGGAGTGAGTGAAATTCAAAACACTAGTTGGTAAGTACACAGCAGTCCAAAGGTCTGCCTACAAAGCAAAACTTAAATCAATTTTGAAGCTCTACAGACTGGTACTTCAGCTACAGCAGGGAATAGTCATGTACTTTGTATGTTATAAGATTTCTCTTCCACTAAACTTAAAAAATTACAATGTGAAAATTCAAATATTGTGTATGTGTCTTGGTGAAGTTTCAGGTTCCAGATCTGAATATTTTCTTCTGCGATTTAGATTATTACACCTATAGGAGATATAAACATTTATAGTGATGCTTCAGTGTCCCATCCGGTTTTGTACAGTGACCCCAAATGCATGCAATTCCATATGTGAACCAACCTGCTTTTTTAAAAAAAAAAAAGCACAGGGCACGTTCCTGGTCTCTTCATACCCCTTCACAATATAGACACTGAGCTGAGAAGGAGGGTTCCCAGATACAGCATTGGGTACTGTGGTACAAGCTTTGGTTTAACTAATTAGGGAAAAAATCCTCCAAGCCATCAAGCTTGATTCCCCAACACACATACACACACACACACAATGTGATCACACATAAAATAAGGGTCATTGTCTTTTCTACAATAAGAAATATTATATCAGTATAGGCTATACTTTGGCTAAGAAAAGGCGCAGAGAAATAGAAAATTAGAGTAAGAATTTTAAAATAAATAGCATCGGTGAACATTTTTTTCCTTGCATTTCTTAAATACATTTAAAGATTCCACAAACCACAATAGGCAGTTTATGCCAGTTTTTCACTAACATTACCTATGAAGAAAATATTCCAGTGGCTAACTTCCCTTGCCATAATTTCAGTCCATTACCTCTCTCATTGCCCAGTGTGAACACGGAAAACAGATGTATTCCTTATTCAGCTACTTTATAAAGGCAGCTGCAGGGAACAATCATATGCTTGGTTTTCTGTCACCTTTTCTCAACTAAATTAAGCAATTCCCATTCTTTCACACTTCCTTTGTTTTCTAGAATGCCAGTTATTCCTGCTGACTTTCTCCATTTGTTCCACATATCTCCTGAAGAAATAGGTCCCAAAACAAGACAACTTTCCGCCTAGGCTTACAGTACCAGAGTGGCTGGTCTCGGGAGTACCCTGTCTAGAAAAAACAGAACTGGCTGACCTTCCCTGGGTTGCTTAAGAATATTGGCATCATTTTAAGCTATTCCAGAAGACCCTTCTCGGCAAGCTGAAGGGAAAGGAGTATATCTTGAAAAAGGTAAGAGACAAATAAGTACCTGCAAGGTTTTAGACATCAGTGTTAGGAATGATGTGGTTCTGATTATCTGCAAGCAACTGTGGAGTGTAAGTAACACCGCATATCCATAGCCCACATACCAGAAAATACTCAGTGGTTGATGCAAGGGATTGTGCTGACTGGAGGACCAGTAAGTTGTTGCCAATTTCAATCAAATGCTTACCAAGTTGGCCATAACAATGGTATCAACGATGACAGGACTGGTTGAAGTTCCCAGTGTAAACTGGAGTCCCCGAGGTGGCTGTCCAGTAGTAATATCATAGCAGTGTCCTTCCAGAAGCAGATACTCCAATTCATATTCTGCAGCTACAACATTATCCACCTGTAAGGAGAAGATACCGCTGAATTCAGCACTAGCTCTAAAGTGCAAATTTTTAGTGATTCAGTTACTCTCCAAAACAGCCAGAGTAATTAAATAACACTTACTTTATTTTACCCGAGTAATTTTATTAATAAATACCTAGAAAGCCTCAAAGAGCTCAGCCCTTTCAAGTGATAAAATATTGTTAAGAGTGTCCCTGACCAAAAAGATTTGAATCTCAACTGGTAAGATGGTAAGAAAAGGGAAGGACTGTTGCTCTATTTCACAATTAACTTTTTTTTTTTTTTTTTAAACATTTATTGGAGAATGTAGCCAAGTAAGTGATCAGTCTGACATCTCATAAAAGGTATATGGTGGGCTCCAGAACTTTGAATCAAAACCTGTAAAACTAATCTCATCTACTATTTATCATCTGAAATAAACATTTTGTTTTGCTCTGCATGACTCTTACAGTATGCCGGGGTACTGCCAGAAAGACCAATTCCTTTTATCTACACCAAACAAAAGTACCAAGAAAAGAAAAATAAAAAACCCAAAAAACCCACAAACCCAAAAAAACTTTGAGTCCTTTATTTGGAGGCTCAGGATGGTACTCTGAATGCCCGAAGCATTTAATCCTACTCTCTCTCAGGCTTTCAATTAATCTAAGGAGGGATGTGGGAATCGGAGGCTTAAAATGCATAGTACTATCAGCCATTTGGTGGTTCATTTCTGGCTTTACAGTTAAGTTAAGAGATGAAAAGCAAAAAAAACCCCAAACCCAAACAAAACAAAACAACAAAACACTCACACACAACACCACCACACACCCAATTTCCTAGGTTTCTGAATAACTGGTACAGGATTAGCAGTATCAGACTCTACCACTGTACTGCATCATATTCCACACAATATCAGAGAGATGCAGAAGTAAAAGGAGACTAATAACACAACGTTCAATGAGAAAGTAACCCACATATGTAATGACCACAGGGTTGTACAGACTGCTGCTTTTCAAGAGGCCTATTTGTAAAGGGTTTGACAATGTTGTTACGCGTGCAGTGGGCAGGTTTATGTACTGCAGGAGTCACCCGCACGGCTGGGGCTGCTGTGGCCTGTCTTGGCAGACAAGGCCCCGGGCTGGCTGGTTTTGGAGCCTGAGCTTCCCTCTCACTTCTAGAGGTGGCTCCTCCAGGTCAGGGTTGAGGCATATCAGTGGGGAGGCTTGTCCTGCCACTGCCCATGCCATACCCATGGTTGGTAGAGGGTTTCAGCCTCCAGAGCTGTCAGTCTGGCATCTTTTGCATGTGCTGGATTATACACGTAAAATTACTGGGTTTAATATATACTTGCAGTTCTTCAAGGTCAACTAAATGATGGCTTATTTAAAGGGAAAAGACTATCTGACCGCCTCATTTAACTTTCATTATTTAGCATCGCACCCTGAAGTCCAAAATTTGCACCACACATGGATTTTCTAACTTCTAATATATGTGGTTTTAGTGCCCAAACATAACGTGTTAGTGTAATGCATTTTGTAACCACTTACTAGCCCACTATTTCTAAATCTTCTGAAAACTATTAACAGCTAACACCAAGAGGTTATTAAGTAGTCACAGGAGTGTTCGTCAGTAACAAAAAGCTGTGAAAACGCACAGGTAGCTAAAACTGGCTTGGTGGCTTCTCAGAGCACAGGGAAGTAAGCAGAATTTACTTACTGGAACAGGACTCAGATCTTACTTCTAAAATTCTAAACAGAGTTTAAAAAAATAACAATCTTATTTTCAGTTCTGACATTAGCTGTAGGAAGCTCTAATCTGAAAGAATTTTTCAACTAATAAATTGAAAAAGTTATTTAATGAGCAGCAAAGAGTTTCTTTGTTTCTAGCTCAGGACACTCTGAAACGTTATATACACACACTCAAAGCATCTGCAGGATCTGCTTCAAGCCTACAGTATTTTTCAACCTGTGGTTCAGGCATCCATGAGTAATTGAGAACAACAATCTTGCTGTCAGTGAGCTTAGGTTTACCTGCATCCCTCTTAGAAAGCGTTTAGGAATCTGCAAACATATAAGGTGTTAATATCCACAGTTCTGTGTTTATTAGCATTTTATAATTCTACATTTCTTTCCCATTACAAAAATACGCCCTGGAAAACCAACAGCATTTAAATGCAGTAATAGGAACACGTTGATTTCTCTTACCTCCTCTAAGTAAATATTATCAAGGTCATATGGGGTTCTGACAGATTCTACCATCCAGCTCTCAGGAGTATTTAGATTCAAAGTGAACAGTGGAGACTGAGGCATATCCAAAAACTTGGCAATTGGTCCTGGAGCAAAGCTATTATCTGCTGTGAAAGAAATCTCCGGCTCCAAAACATAGCGATAAAAGCTGAAATTTCAGAAAGAAAGTGTTAGAACATATTGCTGCCAAACTTTGCAAATATTTCACTCTTGTTGAACTTGCTGACAGCATCGGCTTTCCCAGGCACCAATGTCCCCAAGAAGTCCAACACAAAATTTTTATTCCCTCTTGCATACAGGAGGCTTTGTCCAAAGCAACACAGGTTGTGTTGACCTTAGAACAGGTCAGAATTTTCATCTTGAAGGACCAACCAGAATGTGCAAGACTCAACCATTAAGATTAGTAAGTTATTTAACTTATACAAATAAAAAAGCACCCAACTTGTAAACCAGCAGAAATACCTCATGTTATCCACAAATTCCCAGATTCTCTGTGGGAAATCATGCTATTATATAAATGAGCTCAAAGCAGTTATTGAGACTTCCTGTAGGACACCTGACCCTGTTTATGTGCTTGCACATTCCAACAGGTTTTTCCTTCTCTCTCTTTCTCTTTTTAACTCTGGCATGGTATTGCTTACCTTTTCAGTGGCATGTCAGAAAGTTTGGACTGGCAGTTCATAAACACTCTTAAGTTCATATTTATCAATTGGTTCAAAACCTAAAGTAATGAGAAAAAGACATTCCTTAAAATGCTAACCAGAAAAGCTGACCACTGTTTTTCTAGACAGGACCTCAAGAAGGCATGTTACCTGCTTCATTCTGAATGCTCCCTTCTCATTATTTGCTTTACCGCACCCACCTTTTAACTGGTGGTTTTAAGAAGAACAGTTACCTCACATTGCAGGCATTCTTTTTGGGATGCAGAGACTTTCTTCCTCAAGAACGGAGTCATTGCAGACTAAACCTTCAAAAAGGTGAAACTAAAATCTATCTAGACGATATCTAAGTGTGATCTTGTTAGTGTGTAGTACAGTCTAATTAGTTTTTCCACTAGTAAATGTATTGTGCAACTCAGACGCACTATTCGAAGGCCATTGGTCACCACCCAGTCAAGGCAGAAGAGAAACATTCCAGAATTATAGAACTGAGACAACTTTTTCAAATGGCCATGAAACGCATTACAACATTGTATACATACCAAAAGTAATGGAGCAAGTCTTTGAGCATCTCTGGTCACAGGATCAACAATAGCCACAACATCAAAGTATGTCTCCCCCTCTTTTGGTCTCAGTTTAACTGCACTAAACAGAAGAAAAAACAATTTTAAAAGTATCAAACGTACGGATAAACACTATCCATCTCATTCTGAAGTCAAATTACTTCCTAAATGCTATGCGCCTTCTGAAACTAGATAGAGAAAAAAATACATATATACATATACATGTATAGACATAGGCAGACAAAATTAATTTTTGAAATCTCACTGTACCCTGAAAACTGTTGGGGACTTCCCTATTGCTACTTGGATTTTTTTTAAGTTAAATGCAACTTAAAACTACGGGAATGTTAAGAGATAAGGAAAAGCATATTGCTCAGCAAATGCCAGCAATCCTATACCTGTATCGTTCTTCAAAAAAGTGATATTCAATCCTTGCCTCTCCTTTCGGTTGAGCAGAAAGAAGAGCATCCACTTTCATTACCAAGTCACTTGCACTGAAAAGAAAAAAGAAAAGAAAAAAAAATTTACAGATACTCAGAAAATGCGTGTTCTTATCACATTTCTGCCAGTTAGCAGCAAAAGAGAAGACAGACCTCAGATATGCAAACTAACACTTTTACTACCTCCCTACATAAGCTCTGAAGAATTAAACATATTTAAGGGTTAATCTGCCATTAATTTAAACAGGTTGCAGCCTTATTACTGAGGGTACCAAAGGGTTTAACTCTGTAATGAATACAGAACAGCTGATATTTTAGGGGTCAAACCATGCTACAGGCACTGCATTCCTGAACTTCACCAACCTCTCTTAGACCTGTAAGCGGTTCAGATCAAACCCTTGTTTCACAGCAGTCTTCTCATTTTACACTGCAACTCTAAGAACTAGGAATAAATCCTGTATGTGAAGAAACTTTTGAGAAAGGAGGGTCCTATCATTAAAAGAGAATTACTTCTGACAACTTCTTCCTTTTTATTATTCCCATAAATTTTCAGTTTAGTATTTTAAGAATACACTTAATCTTAAAAATGTAAAACCTCTTGAAAGTTCAATGAAAATTGACTCATACATCATAGCTTTGCCAAGAAGCAATACTGTAACTTAAAGGTCTGTCAGCTTTTCCTGAATTAATTAAGTCTCATAGATTTATAGTGACAGCTGTTTAAATTGTTCATACCAAAACCAGAAGGCTGGTGAAGCCTGCCAAGTTCTACAGTGTTTTCCAATGCACCAGATAATTTCAAAAGCTTTCAGAAAACTTTGGCAGCATTCAAAGCAAAAAACCACTGCTCTGTCCAAAACTAGCCTATGTTCAAACTATGCCCTCTTCCTCCACCCTATCACCCTTATTTCTCTTCTCTTCTATTCCCAACACAGCAATGGATGCAAAAGTGTTTGGAATGCTGTTAAAACCTGTCCTCCTAGGATTCAGAATCACACAAGATGTCTGCACAAAAAGCCTCAAGCTTAACTTGCTTGACTGGCCTTTAAGAGTCAAGCAGCATCATGGAAAAATGTAATGCTAAATACGAGAGAAACTATCTTCTTAGCTATGAGCTCCAACACACAAACAAATGCCTATGGACTTGAGTTCTTTTGAACCTGAAGATGACTTTATTTTGATTAGCTCACCTCTATGCTTTTTGCAATAATTATCTAGAACTATGATTTTAATTTTCTTATCTCTACCTCTTTTCCTATCGTTTCCCTTTAAGAAGTTAAAAGCAGCTTACATGATTCCAGAGTAGAGAGTGAAATATATTACTAAAGAAATTTTTATATTGATAGGCCAAGCAGCACTTAGCCGAACTGCAAACAGATTCAGAAAGCATACTTCAGTGTCTCATTTTCTTCCCTTCTTTCTGCTTTTAAATCAATACCGTAGTAATTCTATACATGAGTTATGAAACCCTGACATATTGGAGGTAAATTGTTTAAAACAGCCTGTCAGTTAAGATTTCACTGGGGGAAAAACCCACAAGAAGTCTGAAGGTCTTAATATTAATGAAAAGTTAGACTTCTCTTCCATTCAGAGGAGCAGAGAGGTAATCCAGTGCAGAAAGCATTTTTCAAGAATAAATATATTAACGTGCAGCAATTTATACCACTTCATAACATATCCCAAGCAGCAAACAACTCTTCTCTGCATATACACATCATCTGTGTTGGTAAAGCTGTCACCAGAGTCAACTAAACCTTGAATGAAACTTTGAGCTCAACACAGCAATGAGTTTAGCCGGCCCCCATAGAATGCATCACCACCCTCATTCTCTTTTTTTTCAGTCCACCTGTATCCCTCCCCGAATCCCCAGTCTAAGAAACCACTTCCTGAACTCCTCAGATAACACAGCAGGCTGTTGCCACCCATGCTGCTGTGATCAAGGGACTGTGATCTCAGTGAGTACCAATACATTTACTGCTTCATGTTCACTTGAACAGTTCTATAGAAAATTCCTACAGACTTGGGCACTTTCCCAGTTTCTTGCTGCTTGTCAGCGAGGCTCCAGCCAACACAACTCCTCCAACTTCCATTACGAGGTAATGGACCAGCCGTGGCAGGTTGCTCCTAGACACAGATAATGAATCAAGAACGATGAACTCTGAGCACAGTACCATCGTAGGGGTTGCCAGTACTCTCAGAACTGCCTACTGAATCTGGGAGATACAGTTACAGCTCCATAACTCCAGGAGACAGTGAACCTCAAAGAAGTCACTAAAGCACTTCAAACCCAATAAAGACACTTTACATCTTTTTCCTTTCTCACTTGCCCCTCTGAACAGCTGAGCCTTGACCATACAAACACATGCGTGTTTGTTTATAGCACCTAGTCAGAGTGTAGTTGATAAAGCTTTCTCCAGGATGCAGAAAGTCATGTTATCAAGAGTACCACTGCTTTTTTGTAAGCCTCTTCAGGTTTACTTACAGATCTTCTTCAAATCCCAGCTGCTGAATCTGAGATTTGATTTTCTGTCCTGATGTCTTTAGTATGATGTTCTCAAGGAGATGGAAATCATCCTGATTGAACATCTCACCATCCTCTAATGGGCCAATAATCTACAAAGGAAGTGGGATCAGCATTATTAGGTAAGGCTACACTGAAACAAAATTCAAAGCTGTATTAAATAAATACTCCAGCCCAGTCTCGGTGGGTATCAACAGTTTAGGCTGATATTAATGTCAAAGGCAGCAGAGTTTAAGAGATAATTCTAGCTATTTAAAGCCATGAGTTCCAGACTAAGGCATAAAACAAATGCTTAAAATTGTCACTGCATGCTTGGTTTGCAAAAATCAGGCATATTAAATTACACATTCAATGCTACATCTTGAAGGGGCAATAGACTATCAGGCCAATTCCAGTAGTCCAGCAAAACTCCAGCAAATCTCACTCCTCTAGCCTTCAGAAGCCTAAAAGCTACCTAGACAATTCTTGCTGTTTTGCTGAGAGAAATAGAATACCACAACTCATCGCTTGAAATTTTTAACCCATTAAGGTATATAGTAGCCACTGGAACTTGCTTTTTTGTTTTCTTAACTAGCAAGCAGATGACAAAAGAAAACTGAATGCTGTACACAGCTGGGTTTCATTATTTGCAGTGAAATACTGTTGTAACATAATTTGCCTAACCTAAGTGGCTATTGTAAAAAGAGCTGGTGGAAGAGACCAAGGCACCTTGATCAGGGCCACCCACATACAGCAGCATTTTGCCCAATGAACTGAAGCAGCACAATCATTCAAATTTATCATGCCTTTCTGTCCCTGGACTCAATTCACTGCCAACATGAAATCAACTCCGTTACTGAGAGATCTGAATTTGTACAAAACACCAACAGCTAACTGCACACAGCACAAAGAAAAGGTCACTGCAGGTCTGAATAAATCAAACTGGAAGCAGTGCTAAAGACTGCTGAGACTCTGTGTCTGATCCCTAGACTCTGCTGCTCATGGTCTCCTTCCTTCCCACATGTGGAATATCTCTTTTAATGTCTGCTGATTGATCTTACCCTTCCATTGCTGATCACAGCCCGCTGTCCCTTCTTCAGCTTTAGAACATCTCTGCAATATATAGCATGGGACAGAATAAAATCCACATTGGGAGAATCAAAGGCTTCTTTGAAAATATTGATATCCATACCCTGAAAGAAAAGAATACTTAACATTGAAATAAGAAGTACACCTCTGCACACTTTTTTGTCTCCATTCAAGAACATCTTTATATCTTACTAAAATTTACCCCCACATCCCCTTCCTTTGTGGTCTTAAGCCTAGTTCTTGCCTGTCCCCTTCGCACCATAAGTTGTGATAATGTTTGAAGAGCCACAGCCCTACTTAGACCAGTTGTTCCATTCTTCTGTTCTTAAGTGATCNNNNTTTTTTAAACCTAGTTTGAGAGATGTAATTGTAATTTTCTTGTCAGCTTTTTAAAGAGATTATAGTTCTCTCTTAACCCCCCAAGAAACAACTGACTCACTTAAATAGATCCCTGAACCTGCATTCCTTTTGACTTTTCAAAGTTATGTAGCTTTGATGTATATGAGGATTTACTTTATTTTTAGATGGACTGTTATATTTAGGTAAGTTTACCTTTCAGAGCAAAAACCAAAACCAACACCAACAGTGTGACTCTCCGTTGTTACTGCATCTTTTGCATATGAACATACTACACTAAAAAAATTCATTAGAGGTACAAGCAAAGTACCCTACCTTTGTAAATACCAACAAACATGCTTACCCCAACAGCAAATTCTAAGATGTCGGCTCCTGCCTGTACTGCCTTTGCAATTTCTTCTTTTGCCATTTTGGTGATGAAGTTCTTGGCATTATTTGACGTTTGCGTCTGCAGAGCTGCCCATATGGCTTTAGCGACAAGTGTATTCTGGCTATTTGGATCTTCACTAGGATTATTAATCATGCTAATTCGAACATTATTGCTGGATTTCTGTGGTTAACGAAACATGCATTAGGAAGGTTTGAGATTTCAGGTGTGTTTTAAATGAGAAGAACAAGTCTACTATAATAAACTCTATAGCAAAAACTTTGTATTTCTTAACCAGAAAACCAGATTCCAAATTTGGTAAAAAACAGCAAAAGGTTAAAAGGATGAATGAACTAATTTAACATCAAGTATTTAGTTTACATACAGGCACCACTGTGACAGGAATCTTCTAGTTAATACTGTGCTACGTAAGAGATACGGTGGCCATGGCCACCGCTCAGAGGTCTGGCAAAACAGTGATTTAGGAGTATGCTATCTATTTTTATGATTCAGTTATCTTTCTGGAACAAATGAGACAGAGCAGAGAGCAACACCCATGTTCATCTCCAAACCAAAACACAGACATCTTCAACTGAGAACCATGGGTTTAAAAGAACGCCTTTTCTTTATTGTATTGCATAATGCCAAGAGAAGATTCTGTCCTAGTACAAGAAGGTCAGCAATGTTTCAGCCCCTACAAGTAAGATGAAGCTGGAAATTAGAGACCTTACAGGGAGAACCGATCTCCCCAGGTCATACAACAGGAAGAAACACAACCTGTGTTTTTCAAGCCTCTACCTACTGCTTTATTAGCACTCCTAACCTGTTCAAATGAAAACATTACGTACCTGA
>WEKW01017791.1:0-14126 GCA_013389905.1 Sula dactylatra | reverse complement strand
CAGTATAAAATTTCTGTCTCCCTTCAATACTCATTTTATTAGTATTATACCCCAGACTATACTCAGTCTCCAAAGACTTGTTCAAATTATCTCCAGATTTTAGGGTGGTTTCACAATGAGTGCCTGAGTTTCAATTAACCTTTTTTTTTCTTTTTTTTTTTCCTCAATTTTTTATCTTTTGGGAAATTTTTTCATATCCACAGGTCATTTTAAATATCTCCATTATCTAGACTCTAAAAGGCATATCATAGTCCTACCAATAGGAGAACACTGCAGTGTTTATCTAGTTACCCTAGAGCATTTTTGCTGCAGAACATATGCCAAACAAAATGGCTTGTTTAAGGAACAATACAAAGTCAAGGACAAAACAAGTAAGAGAATCTTATTTCCTAAACGTCCATGCCACGTGTTAACCAATGTCCACAAGTAAGTGCACTGTGATAAGGTGTTTGGTGCCTCTTCTCCCAGTGTATTTTATTTTTTGGATGTCTTTCACCTTCCTGAACTGCAACCAGACAATGGAAAGGCTTCAGAGGAGTTTTCAGTCATGCTAATAATACACTTAGGATGAAGTAAGGATAAAAATTATTCAAAATACTGACAGGGAGATATTTGTACTCTATTCATTTAATCAGGAAAGAGTGCTGGTACACTGGGCAGATTGAATTAGATTCATCAACATTTGTATTACTTCTCTCATATCCCAAAATTTAAGTTTTCATTATGAATTGGTAGCTAAATAAACATTTATCAAACTCAAAAATTACTCGGAATACATTCATTTCAGTACTTCAGCTTCTTTGCCTGCTCTGAACTTGAACATTGCAGTTCATATTTTAACATAAAAAAAATCAATCAAAATCATATGCACTGGCAAAGATCCAAGGATAAAAAAGGAAAAATCCTTCATAGGAACTATGCACATCTTCACAGTAGGGTGACCAGGATCATTGAAAGGCACATTAGAACATCAGAACTCTTAATGTTTACATTACTGTGGATCACACTAAAACATTGCATAAAAAATATTATGTTGACAGGATTGGCAAGAAACACAAATTATTACAGTTAAATCTGAACAAATTTGAGATAATTTTTGTCAGTATAATCTTCCTTAATATACCTGGATAGAATTCAACCAATTCTACTTGCTTTCTTCAACACATAGATTCTTAAATAATACTTTTTTTCTCTCATCCAAATGACTGGATGGAGTCTGATAATAACATATTCTTCATTTATGCATTTTGTACTTAGAAATTGATTCCTGCTTTTCAGTAGCAGACCAACAATATTGTAAATCATAACAATCTTTAGTAAAGACTAAAGACATATGGTAGTACACAAATCTTTCCAACATACTTGCAGTACTTGAGCAACTAGCTTTGTATGCTTCATCAGCTTTGCCAACAGTTTGTCAACATTCTTGTAATTGCTACTACTCTTGATTTCTTTCAGAGAAATCAGGTTTTTTATGATCTAAGATTTATTTTTTTTTCCTCTGTCTTTTCCAATACAATAAATATACACTGTGTTATACCGTAGATACTGAATACCTTCATGGTCTGTTCAGGATTCACAAGTAGGCATCCTTGTGACAGAATGAGAGGTCTCATTTGACTGTTGAGCTGTGAGCTTGCCACATGCACAGGATCAGCACAACAGCAGCAACCTGCACTCAAAAATGCTGGTACAGTTGTGGTGACAACCTTTTATATTCCACAATCCAAGTCTGAAGACTCTGCCAGGCAACGGAAAACCGAAACTCTCTCTCTTTCTTGGAGAATATCCTGCTTATCAGGCATAACCAGGTGAACTGGGCGAATTCTGCAGCCTGACTCTCTGAAAATGCACATGGAGTGCTATGGGATGTAACAGTGGAACGCAAAGGTAGTCCAAAGGGAGTCATAAGGTCCTGTTCTCATTTAAGTGAGCACCCCTATAATTTTCATTACAGAATCAGAGAAGAAAGTATGACTGTATTAAAAAAGCATGGGGAGCAAGTGGTAGATATGAGATCTAGTCTGTTTGCCAGATGAGTTGCCTTACCACTAGACAGCATAGTCCAGTTTTCCCCAAAACACTTACACCCTTCAACTGACTGGTGATCTGGCTTTAAGAGGACAGGTGGAACTTAACCCCCACCAGCTTTCTCTGTACACTGCTGCAGAGAACATCCCACTTGGAGGCAAGACTGAAACATCTCAGACTGAAAAGAGATAGAAGCTCAGTCCTCATATCAGAAGTGAGAGACCTATTGCTTAAAAAATAGACACTGTCAGACACCTCCTCTAACACCTGGTGTTCGGAATAAAAGGTTGCAGTTGCCATTTGCATCCAGAAGAAAAGTACAGACACACAAACAGAGCAGTAGGCCAGGAATTTTGATGCCATATAGACCTGGACTGCAAGTCAGCACCTATATGTGGAAAAGATAACTGAATTTCAGCATTTGGCAGTACCGTGCCTTTTCCTATTAATTCAGGACTCTGTCTTCCACCTTCAAATTTTTCCTCTGTATCCTTTTCTGCACTGCAAAGAAGTCAACCTTCAACTTAGTGGTGGGAAAGATTAACTGGAGTGTACTAGAGCATGGAGAATGATTACCCTCCTTTATCCATCTTTAAGGGATGTCACTAAGAGTCATTCTGTTTTAACCTAATTTAAACCTAAACCAGTCATATTCTCAATAGTATTAAAATGCTTAAGGTATTTGGTGAATATTAGTACAAGGTTGTTCTAGTTACCTAATGTGGTTTTTCAAATATATTGAGCGTAGTATGGTAGTTTGAATAAACTACAAAGATTAAAATTATGTTTGCCAACCAGCTTGCTCAAGGATGCAACATATCACAGAATCAGAGAATGGCAGGGTTTGGAGGGGACCTCTGGAGATCATCTCGTCCAACCCCCCTGCTTGGGCAGGTCCACCTAGAGCAGGGGGCGCAGGACCGCGTCCAGGCGGGTTTTGATTATTTCCAGAGAAGGAGAATCCACAGCCTCTCTGGGCAGCCTGTTCCACTGCTCTGTCACCCTCACGGTAAAGAAGTTTCTCCTCATATTCAGGTGGAACTTCCTGTGTTCCAATTTGCGCCCATTGCCCCTTGTCCCGTCATTGGACACCACTGAAAAGAGTCTGGTCCCATCCTCTTGACACCCACCCTTCAGATATTTATAGGCATTGATAAGATTCCCCCCTCAGTCTTCTCTTCTCTGGGCTAAACAAACCCAGGTCTCTCAGCCCTTCCTCATAAGAGAGGTGCTCCAGTCCCCTGACCACCTTTGTAGCTCTCCGCTGGACTCTCTCCAGCAGTTCCCTGTCTTTTCTTGAACTGGGAAGCCCAAAACTGGACACAGTACTCCAGATGTGGCCTCACTAGGGTGGANTCTCAGCAGAGCCACTTTCCAGCTGGTCAGCCCCCAACCTGTACTGGTGCAGGGGGTTGTTCCTCCCCAGGTGCAGGACCCTACACTTGCTTTTGTTGAATTTCATGAGGTTCCCCTTGGCCCAGCTCTCCAGCCTGTCCAGGTCTCACTGAATGGCAGCACAGCCTTCTGGTGTATCAGCCACTCCTCCCAGCTTGGTACCATCAGCAAACTTGCTGAGGGTACACTCTGTCCCTTCATCCAAAGTCACTGATGAATATATTGAACAGGACTGGACCCAGCACAGACCCCTGGGGAACACCGCTAGTTACGGGCCTCCAACCAGACTCTGCCCCGTTGATCACGACCCCCTCGGCTCTGTTGTTCAGCCAGTTCTCTGTCCACCTCACTGTCCTCTCATGTAACACACACTTTCTAAGCTTACCTATGAGGATGTTATGGAAGACAGCGTCAAAAGCCTTGCTGAAATCAAGATAAACATCCACTGCTCTCCCTTCATTGACCCAGCCAGTCACACCATCACAGAAGGCTATCAGGTCGGTCAAGCATGATCTCCCCTTGGTGAATCCATGTTGACTACTTCTGATAACCTTCTTTTCCTCTACATGCCTGGACATGAGCTCCAGAATGAACTGCTCCCTCAACTTTCCAGGGATGGAGGTGAGGCCTATAGTTTCCTGGGTCCTGCTTCATGCCCTTTTTGAAGATTGGAGTGACAATGGCTACCCTCCAGTCCTCAGGCACCTCTCCTGTCCTCCATGACCTTTCAAAGATAATGGAGAGTGGCTTAGTGACAGCATCTGCCAGCTCCCTCAGCCCTTGTGGGTGCATCCCATTGGGGCCCATGGATTTGAGAGGATCCAGTTTGCCTAAATAATCTCTAACCTAGTCCTCCTCAACCAAGGGGAAGTCTTCCTTTCTCCAGATTTTCTCTCTCTCCTCTGGGGGCTGGGATGTCTGAGGACCAGTCTTAGCAGTAAAGACTGAAGCAAAGAAGGCATTCAGTAACTCCACCTTCTCTGCATCCTGCATCATCAGGGCACCCATCTCACTCAGCAGTGGGCCCACAGTTTCCCCAGTCTTCCTTTTACTACTGATGTATTTGAAGAAGCCCTTCTTGTTATCCTTGACACCCCTTGCCAGACTTAGTTCCAAGTGGGCCTTGGCCTTCGTCATTGCATCTCTGCATGCCCTTACAATGTTCCTATATTCCTTCCAAGTGGCCAGTCCTTTTCCGCTTACTGTAAACCTCCTTCTTCCATTTGAGTTTTTCTAGAAGCTCTTTGCTCACACATGCAGGTCTCCTGGCTCCTTTATTTGACTTCTTCCTCATAGGGATGCACTGATCTTGAACTTGGAGGAAGTGGTACCTGAATACTGACCAGCTCTCTTCAACACCCCTACCTTCTAGAGCCCTAACTTGTGGGACTCCTCCAAGCAGGTCTTTGAAGAGGCCAAAGTTAGCTCTCCTGAAGTCCAGGGTTGTAATCCTACCTGTTGCCCTGCTTCTACCACTCAGGATCCTGAACTCCACCATCTCATGGTCACTGCAGCCAAGGCCATCCCCAACCCTCACATCTTCAACCAGACCTTCTATCTTCGTTAGTATAAGGTCCAGCAGCACATCTCACCTCATTGGCTCCTCACCACCTGTATCAAAACATTATCCTCGATGCTCTGCAGGAACCTCCTAGATTGTGCACACCTTGCCACATTGCTTTTCCAGCAAATATCAGGGTGGTTGAAGGCCCCCATGAGAACCAGGGCCTGCGATTGTTGAGGCTACTTCTAGTTGTCCGTAGAAGGCCCCATTGACTTCCTCTTCCTGATCAGGTGGCCTGTAGCAAACGTCCAGAACAGTGCCACCCATATTTGCCTGCCCCTTGATTTTTATCCATTTTTTACCAATTATGTAATTTTTTAATATTTTTATGTATTTCTTGTATGTACGTAAAAATATGTTGGTACATAAAATATGTTAATGTATTATATGTATGTAATTTATGTAATAAATTACTTATGTAATATACATAAAAATATGTATGTACATTTTTTTACATATTTCTTACCAATTTTAAGTTCTCAGCTCATTCTTCCTCCACCCCTAAGCAGAGCTTGATGCATTCCTGTTGTTCCCTCACATAAAGAGCAACTCCCCCACCTCACCTTGCTGACCTGTCTTTCGCTATCCATGACCACATTCCAGTCATGCAAGCGAGCTATCCCACCATGTCTCTGTAATTGCAATCAGATCGTGGCCCTGTGACTGCACACAGATCTCTAGTTCCTCCTCTTAATTCCCCACGCTGCGTGCATTGGTGTACAGGCATTTCAGAGAGGTAATTGAGCAGGCAGGTTTCCCTGGAGGGGTGCATGAGGACCCACTATAGCCAGGCACACCCTTGAGGTGGTTGGTCTTCTGGTTGTCATCTCGTGAGTCAGCTAAGGCACCTTTGTCATTGCTCTGGTTGGCCTGGCTGATGTGATGGCATTAGCATTGCCACTTTGGACCCCACCCCCCAAGTCCTTCAGTTTAAAGCCCACCTCATCAAGTTGGCCAGCCTGCTGCCAAAGATTCACTTGCCTCTTCTAGACAGGTGGATTCCATCCCTCCCTAACAGGCTATGGTTATATGCAGCACTTCAGCATAAAAAAAATTAGAATTATTTTGTTTCCTACTCTTTTGTAATCTTCCATCTCTTCCCTTAAATATTTCATCACCTATATAATCATGATTTTCTCTGCAAAACATTTCTAAACACCAGCAGATCACTCAAGAACTGCACAAAGCAAAACAATTAACATTTTAGGACACTTAAAACTAGAAGACTTTTTCACAGCAAGGCCACTGATTATGATATGCAAATGCCATGCACAAATCATTTGAAATGCTTCCAAACAGTAAATGAATTGTTTTACTCAGGTGGCATTTGATTGAGAAGATGTGAACTTATACAGATATTACAATATATATGATGTGTTGCCTTCAATGCTTCATTGTGCCTTTAAGTTATACAAAATAAGCAGAACCACAGTTCATGTATCTCATCTACACAGCTATGGGACAATCCTACAGATACATTCCATCATGCACAGCAGCTTCTATGGGGTGTTGAACATACAATGAAAAATGGGACTTACAATGAATAATACATCAGTCCTCTAGCATATGTATTGTAGTGATGTTTTGAGTCGAGGTGTAGTCAGATGGTGAGGGAAGTACAGAGACTAGGTTCTTTAGTATAACATTTGGCTTGTTTGTTGCAAAGTCAATCCTTCCACTTGCACATTTAAGCATGTCACATCATCTACAAGACGTGTGACAAACTCTGCAATTACAGTAACAGAAAGACATCTGTCCAACCTACCTTGTATAACACTGAAGAGCTGTTAGAAACCTTTTCCTTCCAACAGCAAATATACTGTATTTAAAAAATCATTAAAAAGAAGTGACAATATGAAATTCTTGTAGAAATATATGGAATTTTTATATTACCTATAACAGCTGAAATTAAGAAACTATATAGATCATATTTTAATATGAAGGGCATGAAATTATAGATCACATTGTAGATAGATGGTAACATGGACTACTGGCCCTGATAAATTGACCAGGACCTTAAAATATGCTTATACTTCTTTAACGGAATTGTATTCCAGAGTAACTGTATCTCCTGATTATAATCCTTATTCCAAAGGCACAATGTAGCACTGAACACACACTGCAGCTTCAAGAATTTCAGTAGAAGTGAACTTCACACATAAACTTTAATTATAATACATCATAGCAAAATAATATTAGAAAATAAATATATGGTTCCTAAGCGTGGAGTATGTGCTGCTAGGCTTTAAGAAAAAAACAGGCTCAAGTCACAAATCTCAAAATTACAACCTTTTTGATCAAAGCTACTCAAAATAAAAACTAAAATATATACCTATTTTAAAAACCAAGCAGAAAAGCTAAGGACAGATCTACCTGTGAAAACTACGTTCTGTTCAAAATATCTTGAAAGCAAATTGTAATTACCTTCTGCACTTACAGAACATTGTAGACTGGCAGAAAGGGAAGGTACATGTTTGTGAACCAGGTCATGCAAAGATTGCTTGAGTCCTTCCATTCATCCTGTCCCTAATTCTGAGAAAAGAACAACTGCTTTTCAGCTCTGTCTGTGCCCATCAACACCTTCTGCCTCAGGCACTAAAATAAATCCAAATTTCCCTTCTCTAGGAGTTCACAAAATTTTAAATACAACTGTTCTTACTTGCTCATTTATTCAGTAAAGAGTTAACAGTGATGAGCCACACAGCGTTTGTGTTTCTGTTTCTCTCATGACTCAATGGTAGGCCCCTTCTGCTGACTACATTTTCTTTCCAACAAGCACACAATATTTAGCAGGTCAGATTTCATTTTCTTGCCCAGATAAAAATGTTGTAGCATACTAAGGAGGACCCATACACTGATACAAAAGGTCCTCCAACTTAATTTTCCTAAATGATTGTGCAATGCTTAAATGGGATTTAGGTAGTCAAAGAATTATTGTTTTGAGCAGAAAAAAAGCAGAAAAATGGCATCTTGATGGTGGTCTGCAAGCTCCCACTTGCTGATCACAGCAATCAGCATTCCAAACTGCACCATAAACAGAACTGAAAAATACATGACTTTTTAAGCATACCTGCTTTGGGCTGGTT
Source organism: Sula dactylatra (assembly GCA_013389905.1). NCBI lineage: Eukaryota > Metazoa > Chordata > Aves > Suliformes > Sulidae > Sula > Sula dactylatra. The sequence goes on along the minus strand of WEKW01017791.1, from coordinate 6,050 downwards.
ACCTGGGTGCTAGGTATTGATTGAGTAATGTAGCCTCAATGCACATTATAACAAGACAAGCACAAAATCAAAGGTCTTGGATTTCAGCCTTTTAACTGTTAGTGCTTTCTCTCCCCGCACCTCCATACTCTGGCAAGCAATTGCCAGCCTTTAGAATATCCTAATGTCACTATTATTAAATATACACTACAAGTAATTCTCTGACTACTTGACACTAACAAGAATAGCTCAAGAAATAGATTAAGCTTCAACTAATACATTTTCTATCTTAGTTTGTTTAATATAAACATCCCAAATATTCCTTGAATACAGTGCTTATTAGATATATTATACTAAAGTAGTATACACTATATATATAGATTATTACATAATCATATATATTTATGTGTATATACACATTTACGCAAAAATAATGCATTTGCATAAAACACTACAACTTTTAAGACAATACACTGAACACTGAATCCACTGCCAGGAAGACTCCTTGTGTATGCATCATGTTACAAATGAACATGCCTAGTTTAAGCCAGAGGCACTTAGCTTGCTTTCATATAGGAGTACCACTGAGCTTACCTGTAAAGAAATACAATTTATCTGCACTTTCACAGCATGTCTGCACTTACCACTACTCAAATATAGGAGGGAAGGAAAGAGTTATCTGTACTCTATTGACTTGTTGACTTTGTCAAATGCAGCTTAACTTCAGTGTAGTTCAGCTATAACGTTCAAAATATTATTGACTGTAATTGCAGTCATTCCATGCTCCCAAAAAGGCAGTTTATGTAACATCACAGGTAGCAGAACATTCTCCCTGACAAAGTCTAGCCATTTTAACCTAGATTACTATGTGAGTTTTAAAGCCTGAATATTTTTTACTTTGTGAATATATATGTCTTTGCAGAGGCCACTAACAGTTACCTTGCTTCTTTAATCCCACCAGGAACAGAGTTGAGTATCTTATATTTATAAAAGAGCTTTTAAGAGTACCTTAGACACAGACAAAATATTTTGGGACATCCCAGATAGCACAGATAGCAATAGCACCGAGAGGGAAAATAATTACACATATCTGCTGTTTAAATGCCTAGACAGATCTACAGCATGCACTAAAGGTAACTTCGGTCCATAACAGACCTGTGTCATTATTCACAAGCCATTAAGATTTCTAAGTTCATGTTCCTGAAATTTTTACTTCTCCCCCGAACTACACTCATTCATCTCTTTAAAGATCTTGCCACCCCTATAAACCTCACCTGCAAGTCACTTCTCATGTTTTCCTGAATAGACTTCTGTACCAAGGTGTCATGGTTTTAGCTGGGATAGTTAATTTTCTTCACTGTAGCTGGTACAGTGCTGTGCTTTGGACTTAGTATGAAAATAACGTTGATAACACACCGATGTTTTAGTCGTTGCTAGGTAGTGCTTACACTAGTCAAGGACTTTTCCAGCTTCTCATGCTCTGCCAGGTGCACAAGAAGCCGGGAGGGGAGGGGATACAACCAAGAGAGCTGATCTGAATTGGCCAAAGGGATATTCCATATCATGTGACGTCATGCCCAGTATATTAACTGGGGGGAGTTGGCCGGGGGAGGCAGCAATCGCGATTTTCCCCAGGTTTCATTTCTCTCTCTTACTTTTTTTATTATTATATTATCATTATTATTATCATAATCATTATTGTTATCATTACCATTACTACTATTACTATTTTAATTAGTTTAATTTTATTTTAATTATTAAACTGTTCTTATCTCAACCCATGAGTTTTCTTGCTTTTGCTCTTCTGATTCTCCCCCTTCCCACAGGGGTGGGGGGAGTGAGTGAGCGGCTGGGTGGTGCTTAGCTGCTGATTGGGGCTAAACCACAACAGTCCTTTTTGGCACCCAGCGTGGGGCATGAAGGGTTTGAGATAGTAACAGTTGCTGGTCACAGCATCAACTCTGTTCTTGATACTTGTTTATCCAATCTGCACCATGCTCTTGTTTTTGCTGTACATATTAAAGATTGGTGTTTGTTTTTGTAGTCTGCTGTGCTCTGCAGTGATTAGCGACGTTTTGCCTGGGAGAGTTGTTATTAAAACACTGGCCTTGAGTTTTATTTGGTATCTGAAGCTTATATTGAAGCCGTTACTGTACTTCAGGTACCACCTCATGGAGACAATTAGCAATTATACCTCCTCCTCTGAGAGTTGTTTCATGGAGAAAATACAGAATGGCACCGTAGTTACCTTCATCTATAGTGTCTCCTCCTTCATTACAACAACTTTTGAGCATCTTGAACATCCTTGGGTAGTTAAGATATATATGTTGGTATTTCTTCAGCAGATTGTTTCAGTTTTGTCTAAGGTTAATACGCAATTCAAGAATATCATCCAGAGATCTGCCCCAAGGCTTCATAGTTATGATGGCAGGGCATGTGGGATAGTATGGGCAAATACCTAGGACAGTAAGCACCCAATGTTTTGGAACTTCTGTTTTGGAACACCTGAAGAAGTGCACAATCCTGAAAAACTAGTAGAGTATTTGGAGAAAGCATTTTGTCACTCCGACAGCTCCAGAGAGACACAGATCACTGCAACATGTTGGGGCTTGGCCCATGCTTACCAAGCCCTGTTCATCAGTATTCAATACCTTCAAGGGGAAGAGAAGGCCTCTGGATTTAAGAAGATAAAGAAAAAGACGACAGGCACCACGGCCATTCTAACCCCAGTGATGGGCACTGCGGCCACTCCAACCCCAGCAACAGGTACTGTGGCCACTCAAACCCTCATGACAGGCACTGTGGCTGAAGAGAATCAACCCATCCCAGTATCAATCACCCCTATACACAAGAAGAAATCTTGGAAAAGAAAGTCAACTCATTTAGAAAGAGATGAAGGAAAAACAGGGCCATCACGAAGAGAGAAGGAGGAAGAGGAAGAACTCGTACAAGAGACGGAAACTACCCAATCCCTATCTTTGAGTGAGCTGCAAGATATGTGGAAAGATTTCAGTTGTCATGTAGGTGAGCACGTTGTCACCTGGCTGTTCCGATGCTGGGATAACGGGGCCAGTAGCCTGGAATTAGAAGGTAAGGAAGCCAAACAACTGGGATCCCTTTCTAGGGATGGGGGCATTGACAAAGCGATTGGAAAAGGAACACAAGGCCTCAGTCTCTGGAGGCGACTCTTGTCCAGAGTGAAAGAAAGGTATCCCTTCAAGGAAGATGTTCTATATCGTCCAGGAAAATGGACCACCATGGAGAAAGGTATCCAGTATCTGAGGGAATTAACTGTGCTTGAGGTTATTTATGGTGACCTGGATGATGAACAGTCATCCAAAGATCCAGATGAAGCCCAATGCACACAACCCATGTGGCGGAAGTTTGTATGTACATACATTCTCACTATATCAAAGCTGCCACGTTCTCATCCTCTCTTCCCTGACACTGTAACCCTATAGTGTATGGAGTATTTTACAGACCTCAGTTTCTTTATGTGCATGCAGAACTGTCTGCATTATCTAGATCAGATGAAATTAAATTATTGCATGATGAGAACTATTATTTTGATACTGTTCCACTACGAGAATGAGGGTTTCCTGCTCTCATCTCCCCTGGGTTTACAAAAAAAAGTCACAATCATACTTATTTCCTGAATTCAACCTACATCCATTTCAAAATGAGAGCTAGAAATACGCTTCCCCCTCCTTTCATAATAGCAATTTTTAACCAATATCACTGAACCATTACTACAACTGCAAGTAATATTTTACTGATGCAATTTCTTTACAGAAAAGCTGAGCTATAAAGCAAATTAAAACCATGTCTCTTTCACTCTCAGTGAATAAAGCTGTGTAATAAAGGGGCTACAGAAGACATTGGTAGTTGATTTCTATTATCAGTTTTACCACGGAAAACTGTAGTTGTATCACTTCATATGTCATATAAACTTTTGTTTGCCTGCAGTACTTGTAGCAAGATAAGACAAAATATGGGCATCCTCTAGTAATCAAAAATGACAGTGCTAAAGAAAAAAAGCAAGATTTGAGTTTTAAAAAGTAGGTCTCAGCTTCTGGCTTGTTTCTGTTCTGGTTATTTCAACTTCAGTCTTAGCGATACTACAAGTATTGCTCACTTTCTAAGAGTTCAGCAACTGTCACCTCCACCAAGTTGTACATGATTTATGAATTTCGTCACTGTTCCATATCTAATAAGACTTCAGAAATACATTGCTGAAACAAACTGAATAGCTTCAGTACAGAGAATTTATCCGCATTTGCCCAGAGGGATTTAAATCCATGTTTTCCATCTCCTAGGACACTGGCCCAAATTCAAAACTAGTTGAGAAGGAGAAGGAGGGACTAGGGATTTTTACTTATTCAACCTGTTCTCCTGTGAATTCTTCAATATTGATTTGGCCCAGAGAACAAAAGAAAGCATGATTTTTCAGCCATGGAGACTAGCCTAGTTTAGTCTTTCAACATGAGAGGTATATTGTAACTTCACCAATATTTTTGTCACTGCTATTCTTTCTTTGCCCTTCTATCTACACAGCATTGGTAATTAATTATATAATCCACTATTCACTTGTATTAGTCCTTTCCTGATCACCTGCCCTTTTTTCTAACAGTATCAGGGTACTAGACAAGAAAGTAAAGTGCCTAAATTGGGGGCAGTTAATCTCTCTCTTTCAATAAGAGCAAGTCTCCTTCAGAAGACAAATCAGAGCAACTCAGTCTGGTGCTCTGAAGCGTTGTAGGAAACAAAATAACTATATTGGTGATTGACAGAAAGAATTATCTCCCTAATCAAGCTACATGCTAATGTTAACTGATATAGATGCTTCCCCCAGCAGTTTATGTCTTGGTGGCTTGGGCTTCTGTGGTAGCTTTCTGATTTTGGTTACGCTTCTGTAATGCCTTATTGAGTTGTAAGAGAAACTCAATGTTAATAGACTTCTAGCATAAGAGAGATCAGCATTCCCCTCAAAACTTCCTTGATTCTTTACAAATAGAAAATCGTTAAGTGAGATGGGGGGCTGTGTAACTTTACGTATGTTAGAGCAGAAAGACACCAAAGTGCTCTCAGTGTAGTAATGAAATGTTGATTTTGGAATTCACATCTAAACTTCTGATGGAAGTCTGCCCAGGCAGAAAAAAAGGAAGGGAAGGGACCAGATTTCAGTATTTTTATTCACAAATTCTATTCAGCACTCAGAGACAGAAAAATAAATCATTTTATTTGTTCATACCAAATTTTTCTGTTAAATTCTACAGACAATGTAATCTATTGTACATCTTTTCAACTAAATGAAAAAACCCCACTTACTTTGAGGAAGCCAAATCACAGTAATTTCATCATCATGATGAAAAGTTTTACTGCTATTGAAGAAACATGAAAGCATCTTACTCCGAAGATGCTGCTTGGAATAAAAGTATTTCTACACTTGAATGTAGGATAAAATAATACTTAATTGCTCTTGAACTAAACAGTTATGTAAACCACAATTGCTTATCGTTTGGAAGCAAGTCTACTACACACAAAACTCAATACAATCACATTTTTCCCTTTGATAGGGAACAGTTAATCACAGATTACAGGACAAATAGGGATAACAGAGAGCATCCATTTATAACAGAGGTTGATTTTGGATCCAAGCTTATTTTATCTGGCATATCAGCAATACTACAGGAAACCACACTCAGATTAGAATGCATAAGGTTGAAAGATTCACAACGTTATCAGATTTCCCATGCTGCATGCTGTTGCTCTGGGTAGCATCTTAAGATTGGTAACAAAATCCAGATGCAGATCTAGGACACTATTAATTAACTTTTATTTAAAGTTATAACTTCCTGTTTATGTTGTTCAAATATCAAGTTTGCAAGAGTTTATTAGCAAAGAAAAAAAATATACTGTGACCTGATTTAGAAGGCCACTAAACTTCTGCACCCTTCATGCATTACTTGTCCTTCTAGGGTCTGACTCTGCAAACACAAAGCATTCCACTGATAACAATAATTGAATATTTTTCAAAAATCCCATACTGAGCATGTAAGCATTTGTAGAAT
>WEKW01017789.1:30221-59285 GCA_013389905.1 Sula dactylatra | reverse complement strand
GTCTCCCGCGTGTGCTCCCCGGGGCCCTGCATGCCTTCCCCGGCTCCCCAGAGGCTTCCGGGGGTTCGTGCATGACCTCAGCTGTGCACGACCCCCCAGGGGCTGTGCGTGATGCCCTCCCCTGGCAGGCACCCGGAGCACACGTGCGCCGGGATGTGCCCGGGGCATGGCGGCGCTAGGTGTATGCACGCACCTTGGCGTGAGCGCCCCCTCGGCCCCCCTCGGCTGTGTGTGCACCTGCGGCCAACTGTGGCGGGAGTGCTGGGTGTATATTTCTTCCCTCCCTCCCTGCGTGTGCATGGACTGGAAGTGTGTGCATGGTGTTTGCGAGTGCAGAGCAGTGCTTGTGTACATATTTGATAGGGGGCTGGGAAACTTTCCGTACCTGCCTTTGCAGTTGGGATGCAGCGCATACCAGTCCCCACAGCATTTTGGGGTGTCCCACACGCAGCCCAAGGCGTTTCTGTCCAGTGGCAGGCATGCACGTGCTCCTCTTTGCCCAGACTCTCTGCTTGGGCCTAAACAAGCGGCCAGGCCGTGCAGGCTCCCTACGCATGCTGCTGGGCAGGGCTGGAGGCTGCCGGCTTTCAGAGGAGGCATCGAGGTGTCATCAGTGACCTTCCAGCCTGTCCCTCCCCGTGCTGGGACTGGCCCGGAGGGAGAGCTTCAGGCATCTGCTTTCCAATATGTGTTCCAGTCATGATTACAGTACATGCAGCGCCACTGCAAGAGCTCTGCAGCACTGCTTTGCCTCTGATTCAAAAAGCCTAATAAAAACTAAAGAGATAAAGAAGTTCTCGGAGGACTGTTTTACTGTCCTTATCAGCAGTGAATTATAAAAAGGGAGGTAGAAAAGTGTGTTTTGTACCTGCAGGAGAAAGTTGCCGTGTCTGGAGGTGTTTAGATTCGGTAGCGATTTTTCATGCAGCTCAGGAGCGCTCTGCAGGTTTCCTCCGTTATGCTGGACACCTCCCTCCTACCCAAGATGTCTGCAAGCCATCCCTGAGCTTTGCAAACTTCGGTGGGTGTCCTGTACAAAGGCTGTTTAGCGACTGAGACGTGCTGTTGTCCCTGGAAGGAGGGGGGACTCTGCACAGCACCCGGGGGGTGCAGTGTGCTCGAGCACTGTGCAATGCTGCAGTGCTGCTGTTTGATCCAGGGTCAGTGATTTCCTGCCTGTTGCAGAGCCCCTGAGCTGTCCCTGAGCTGCTGCACCCAAGACATGCTGCTGCATAACAGCATTAAATATCGTGCTGCGACTCTGCTCTCCTGGGTTTCCCTCAGCTACCTTGAGCTCTTGCAGGTTTTGGTGTCATTTCTGCCATTTCTGGGCTTGCCCTGCAAGCTGCACCCATGAGCTCGGGGTTTGAAAGGCATGCAGGGATTTTTCGGGGAGGACTTTTCGTGCAATCTTAACTGCATCACACTTTTTCTGCAAGTGGGTGGTTAACATGTTCTGAAGAAGGAAGAGCCAGACCAGAGGCCCTAAAAGTTGTAAGTCCCTTTTCAAAAATCTCTCAATGTGTGTTAGTTCTCTCAGCTTTTCGCAGCTACTTGGCGAGTGGCTTTTCCTGCCTTGCATTCAGGTGGTATAGCTGGCCCATTGCATGCGTGTTTGGTCTGGTTAGCAGTGGTTTTTTACATTTATTTCTAATGAACTCATCTGATAATGGTTTATTTAGTGCTTATTTTTTGCAAGGCTCTTCCTTTTGTTTTTTCCATCCTCCCCATCCAGACCAACCCTGCCCGATAACCAGCTGCCAGCTCTATTTCCCTCACGTTCCTTCTTGCTTTCCAGGTTACCCAACCTAATGTTCACTGAAGTGATACTTCACAAGGAGCTCTATTTCTTTTCCTTCTCCAAGACAACCAACCATAACCAGCAATGTTAATTCACCCGATAGAAATTGTGAAGCCCTTTTCCAGGGAAGCCTGTCTGCATTTCCACCAGCGCCACTGTCAGCGGCTCCCCAGGGACCTGCCCTGGCAGTTGTGTCCTCGGGACCTAACTGGGCCTGGACAGGGTAGATAAAAGGTCCCTCTGCCACCATAACCGGCTCCCTATGGCACCTATTGGCAGAAGCGTTATAAAGGTGATAAGAAGGCAGCAAACCCACAGCAACGCTGCCCTGCACCAGGTTTCCTAGAAGATGGTGGCCTCTTGGAAAGCAAAACCTTGTTTTTGCTGTTGGATGCTGAGCAACGGGAACCTCCCTGGACTCCTCCCCAGCACCCTCAGCCAGGAGGAATTCACCTCCTGGCACCTTATCTGCTCACTGCTCCCCGGTCTGCCCCTTTATCAGTTGGCAGGCTCCTTGCAGCCTTAGAGCCTGGGAGGTTGCTGAGAAAGGGCAGCCTGTTATTTTCAAACCTTTAGAAAACTACTCTGCAAAATCTTTCTTTATTTGTGCCTGCCCATGTGTACTTGTGCATTTACCTTGCCAGAGTGGCTGTTCCCTTCCCTCCCCCTTGCTCAGACGTGGCTCCACCACTTTGTTGGGATCCTTCAAAGAGTTACGTATGATATTTTGCTTTGTTGGCCTGGTTTTGATCTTGGAAGAAGCATTTTGGTGGGTGCTACAATCTGGTCCAAGACTTCAGTATCCTCTTTTTAAGCCATCTCGGTGCTGCCTGCAAGTGCTTGCCCCCACGGGGCTGCCCATGTGGGCAGGGGCTCGAGGGCAGGGGGAGCCTCTCTGAAATGCCTGCCTGCTCCTCCCTTCTGCCCTCTCCCCAACACATCCCATTCCTCTGTGGTTTTCTCCTTCAGATCACAAGAGGACGAAGGATCTGACTTGAATTAACTAGTTAGAGGGTGACCACGCTTGGTCTTTCTAATATATCTTGAATTTTGTTGCACCGAGGTCCTGTGCCTGTTTTCCTGAGACAAATGCAGAGGCTTACTTTACTACATCCGCTTCTTTTAAGAGCCTGGGTTGGTGGTCTATAGCAAACCTCAGAAGAAAAGTGAGCAATGCTGCGTTTGCTGTTAGGTCATTATCTAAAATCAGGAAGGTCACACTGCAAAAATAGAATTCCTGTTTGTGCAGGCAGCAGTGTCCTGCACACACATGGGAAGAGCATTAGGTGCGGGCTGCACGGCTGCTGCCACGATGCTGATGCAGTGATGGCCCCAGCACCATCCTCCCCGCTCTTACAGAAGAGCTGCCCTGGGAATGAAAATTTACCACCTCCTGCCTGCCCCTCGGTTTAGCCTCGCTTACACCAAGGTGCGGGATCCTTTCCACAGCAGCTAGGGAAGCGTCCGGACACCTTCCCCTCGGGTGTCCCCATGGATTACAGATCTCGCTGTTTTCAGTTGCAGCTTTTTGGGTGTTTTTGTGTATCTGGTCCCAGGGATGTGATTTGGAATGTTGGCCATGCACCAAGTCTGCTGGGTGAGGGTCCCCTCTCCTCGGGAACTGCAGGACTGCTCCCCCCACCATCTCCAGCCCAGGGGGAAGGCTGGATTGTTTCTCCGGAAAAGCTTGTTACATAAGCACTGGATTTCTTTTACAAAAGAAGTTCACGTGTTTTCCAGAACTGGATTTATTGTATTTGTAATTGTCTTATGTTTTTTTGATCTTCCTCTGTAAAGACTTTACATCCCCCACCTTTCCTGCTGCAAGAGATGTCAGCAGTACCCTCAATCAAGCATTTTATTATTTTTTCCCTCTGAGCATGGGGATAAACTATGGATCTCCGCATCTTTTATGCTGGGTGCAAAGTACTCATTTACAATACAGATGCTTAAAGTCTATTTTGTCAAATCTTTAGGTCAATTTTCTGTTTAATGCATTTTATTAGTATTCTCACAATACAAAGAGAAGCCTCAGAACTAAAACAATCCATTTATGGAGAGAGACAGACACATACGGTTTCATACCAAGTTTATTTCTTTTTTTTTCTTTTTTTTTTTTTCATAATCACTTCTTTTGCACAACAACAACCTCAAGTTGACAATGAAATGCACGCGGTAGACTGAAGGGAACCGGACAAGGCTCTGTTAGTGATGGAAAGTCCTTCCACGACACCGCACCAGCTCCCTGCCTGGCTGCCCACCTGGCACGAGCAAACATGGCCCAGGCTGTAGCAGGAGGAGTGAATCCTGCCTGGGAGGGCAGCCGGTACGCTGAGCCCTGGGGCTATGGCTCATCCCTACGGCCACGCAGTCATCTTCCAAACCTCTGCCTGCAGCCCTGGGCCAGTTTATTCCTCCCGGGGTGGACAGTTGTGTACCACGACTCATTACTTTGGTACTTTCCATTTTCAGAGCACTTTAGAGACATGGATGTGTTGGCTCTCCCGCGGTCCCCATGGGGTAGGGAGTGTAGGTATCCCCTTGGCATGGGGGGTGGGAAACTGAGGCACGGGGGATGCCGGGGCTGGGATGCCCGGCTGCACCCTGCGCTCGGGTCCCACTGTCCCAGTGGCGGGTGCAGGCGGCCGCCTCCCTGCACCCCGGGGACCACGGAGCACCCAAACATAGGCATTGGCCAGTGCCCCTCTTCTGCTTTACTTAAAGACAACTGACTACAAAGGTGGAGTTTATTGGCCTTACTATGTCATCTCATCCCTAGCACGGATAGTAAGAAATCTCTAGCACCGTAAACAGCCATTCCCTGACTCATTTCAAGTGGTATAAGAGTGTATGTGCATATATTGTTTCCACGTATGCATTTCTGTGCACGTGTGCACAGCTGAATGCACAACCACTGCGAGGGAGGAAAGTAATGCAGCGGGATGGGATTAAACGAACCCCATGAGATAGGCTTTGCAGAGCCAGGGCCAGAGTGTCACACCAGGCCAAGCAAAAGCAAGCAAGCTGAAGTTTACATTTTAAAAGGAGCAGCAATACTGACCTACCCCCAAGGTAGGATGCATGCAATCGTGAACTGCCACCGACCCTGGAAGGTCAACTCAAAGGTAACCCCTTGTCTGGGTTAAAGTAAGATTTTTTTTTTTTTTTAATGACTCAAAAATAATAAGACAAGGAATAGGCTCAGTCCAGAAGCAGTCTGAGGGGCCAGCATCCTTGAAAGCACCAATTTCCAGACAGAGCTGAGCACTTTGCTGTAAGGGCTAACGTGAGCGCAGAGCTTTATTTTGGGATATGAGGCCAGTTGTCCCAGCTCTCACACTGTTTTGCTCATTGCCCAGCTGTTGGTGCCAGCTGGGAACTCGGTTAGCTTCAGCTTCTCTGTCTTGCTCAAATCAGAGGCCCTTCTCCAGGAGAGTTCTTTGAAAGGTATATGCATGCACACAATAAATTGTCACCATCTTGTCTTTCCTCCCTCACACAACTGCAAACACTCCATCAGTTCGTGGTCTGTGCAGGGATGCTGCCAGCCGCCTTCAGGATGCTCTCCCTACCAGGCACAAAGTCTCGTGTTCATATGCTGCTGCAAAAATGTGGCCGCTAACTGTCATTACAAAGCTTGATTCATAAACATCTACAGGAATCAATAAAGAACCTCAAGCCTTGCCATAAGGAAGGTGGCCCTGGGAATTGGGGGGTTTGCATGCCGTGTCCGCAATTGCAGTACATGGGAACGGACTGGGAATGAGGGAGGCTGGGACAGTAAGGATGTTAATGAGGATACTTATTAAATCTCAATTGAGGCATGAAGTATGCTGCTGCACACAACCATTAGCAACCCTGGGAGATGGAAAGGCATGAAATAACTGTGATCGTGGACCGTACCACGTGCTGCTGGTTGGGCACGGCACTGTGTTAGCTGCTGGCACCAGCAGCACCATCCCCGTGGGTTTGGAGTGGTGCGGTGGGTGGGTGGAGACCCCTCGTCCAGCCGAAACCGTGGGAGTTGGGGCACACAGCCAAAGCAGTCACACATTTCCCTGATAGTGTCCAGTGGCACTGGACAAATGTCGAGCTCCCCAACATCCCTACTACATTCATCTGCATCAGGCAAACATTGCTCTGCTACAGCTAAAGCATCTGGCCCCACGGATGAGGTTGTTTCCTTGGCGCGACGCGTCTCAGCAGCAGTAACAGAGCTGGTCCCCTGACGTTACCGATGCAAAACTCTCCCTGCACATCAATGCTCCTCTGATGCAGGAGCTTACCCTGCAGTAACATGTTTTCCAGCCACATCCACTGTTCCTCACAGCACCGACCCAACGGAGGTGAGAAAAATTAGTTTCCAAGTGCTCACACCTGCATGAGCACCATGTGCCTGGCCGCTCTTGTGTGCATTCCTCATGGGATTTTTTGCCAGACAAAGCTATTGCAAGAATAAGTCCCCACCTGAGATCTAGGCTGGCCTCCAGGGAGGGGGAGGAGAGCAGGTGCGGGCACTAAGCTGGCAGCACAAAGGCAGATTCAGGCAAGAACCGAGTCCAGAGACTCAGTAGCTGTTTGGGGAGGATGGCTCTAACCTGCACAACATGCCACCAACCGCTCGTCCTTCAGCACACGCCAAACCTTGCAGCTCCTCCAGCTTCCCTTGGGGCTGCAGGGAGCAGCCTGGACTCCCTCACATGAGGAGGCTTGGGTTAACACTAAATTATATGTACCAGAACGGAAGCATCACCTCTATTCCACCTCTCAGCCCTCCCTTCTCCTCCCAGCACGAGGAGCAGCCCGTCCTCGCTCTTACCGCCCTGCCCGCAGGACTCAGGTGCCTCCAGCTCCCAATGCTGTGATTTTCCAGCTGCTCTCTGGTCTGGCATTCCACCCCGCCGGCTCCCTGCCTTCACCTGGCTCAGCCTCCAACTCCTTCTGAGCCCCAAGGAGGGAGTGAAAACGGTCAATTTTCTTGTTTTAAACTCCTGCTCATGAGTACAACATTTCTGATAATAATAGTCATAATAATCATAGTACTAAAAACAGTATTTACAACAAGCTCCAGGTCAGAATTACACACCAAGCAAACACTCAGCACCATAGAGAGTAGGACAGGGTTAATATCTCTCAGATACCTTCTCAGATCCCACCAATGTGGGACACAGACATTTGACAGTTTCAACCATTTCTTACACACAAACATTTTGTTTAAATTACTTTTAAATTTTTTTTTTTAAACTTTTTAAAATTTCTCATCACTATATGAATGAGGTGATGCTGGCGGGATGCCGCGCTCTACAAAGATGCTTATCTAAGACAGCTGCTACTATAAACTGATCATTAGCTACTGTTAAGAAATTCAACCCTCAGTTTCCTTTCTCTTTGCCCCAAATCTTATTTTTTTCATCACTGGGCAGCGCTGGGGCTTTCTAACAGTCCTGTCCTTCCCCCCAGCCCAGGCAGAGGTGCTTGGGACTAAGGTAGCCCTTCCTTTTAGGAGCAGAGTGTCTCCTAATATCAAACCGTGGCCATCAAGGGATTTCTCCCAAATCCACCTGGGACTTCTGGGGAGACCAGCAAAGAGCCCCGGGATTTGATCTCCAGCAGCTGCTACTCTTTGGCTTTCTGCGGGGTTTCTCTGACCACCTGATGCTCACCCCAGACCGTAATCAATTCTTTGCCTAATTAAAGCACAGGGTAGACAGAAAACTTCAGCTTCTGACAAGACTCAGTGATGATTTCTTTTACAGAGGGGAGGAGAAGCAAGGGGATTGTTATTCCCCGTGCAAACCCCTCATCTGCTCTAGCTCCTTGTCGCTGCCTGGCACTGCTGTGCAGAGCACGGTCCTCATGAGCCGCAGGCTGGGCTATGCCCATGCCCTGCTGCTGGGCTGCCAGTGTGCACCCCTGCACCCCTGTGTACTTAAATTATTCCCCAAGGGTCCTGCAAAGCCCATGGCAGGAGTCCTTCATCCCACCCACAGAATGGCTCTTTGGAGGCACAGCATGCAGAGGACACCAATTACTAATAATTAAATGTCTTGGTGCCTTGGATGCCCCTTTGATTTATTCTGAGAGGGCAGCCAGGATGGAGGGGCCATCGGGAGTGGTGCCCTGGTGTAAATACCATCGAGACACCCTGCACTGCCCACCCTGCTGCTGCCTCCCCGAAACACTGCACCAGTCTGTTAAAAAATAACAACCCAGTAATCTTTAAGCACCAGACAGAGGGGAATTCTTGTTACCTTCTGCCTCAAATGAAAGCAGCTTCCTCTGCAAAACCTTGCCACAGGACCATGCTCCTGCAGGGCTGAGTCCCCAGCACCGTGTCCTATGAGGCCCCGCCTAGGACAGTAGGAAGGTGGCCATTCCCTGCTCTTCACATGCAACATTTCCACTTAGTTTTTCAAGGCAGAAGCAGAGCTGGGGCAAGGTAAGCAGATCTGTGGATCTCAGCAGGAGAGTGGCAGCCCCTCGCAGTGTACGGTGGCTGCTTGGACCTTTGCTACCCCCATAAACTGTGACTCTAGAAGATTAGGAAGTCCGTGGGCTTTGATAGTCACCTATCTAGATCAGACATTACCGCCATGCTTACATGTTCTCTTCTCATCCCTACCTCGACCAAGAGACAATTTTTTCTTAAAAATAGGCCTTGAAAAGCAAAAGATAGACAAGAAATGAGCATGGGGACATCTCTTCATCCTTACCACAGAATCGCTCCCTTCTTAGCTCCTCTCATCCAAAGCCGCCAGTCTGGAGGTGCCAGGCAGGCAGCTGGCATGCCCTGCCTCTCAGGGTGCTGCCTACAAGCCAGAGCTCTGGGGCTCACCTGGCAATCTCTGGTCTCAATGTCTGCCCTGTAATGGCACCAAAGAGTCACATCCATCTTTGGAAAGAGGGAAGGATGATTATTCTGTTCACTAAAAGACTATTTCACAACCATGCACTGTCTCTACTGGATTTGCTTTCCTAGTAAGGTGAAACTTCATGCTTTGGGAGCACTGGAGAGCCTGCAGACCGAGCACCCTCTCCCAGGGGTCCCACAGAGCCGGGGATGCAATCACCATCTGCAGTTCTCCTGGGCTGCTCGGCCAAGACCTCTCGGTCCCCACTCTGCTGGGGAGAGGGTGGCTCAGTCTACGGGTTCCTCCAGACCGTGGCCAACCAGGGCATCAGGCGGTGCCTGCCGTGATGGGGACTTGCCGTGACGTGACACCCAGCACTGAGCTCTGCATGGAGACCCTCACCTACTTTCACATGGGTTAACGAAGAATCATTCAGAGATGAGGACTTTGGGTCACTGCCTGCCTGGGCTGGCTCCACATACGGCCAAGAGTTGGGGAGTCTGCACACCACGACTCCTGAGCCACCCCAGCCCTCTCTCGTTCCTCTCTCTGGCAAACATGGGGCTGTTCCTTATTCCACTTCACACACAGAAATTATCTCTTACTTCCCGTTATTCTGAAACTGATATTTGGCTCAGAGCAAACACCAAGAGGAGTAAAAGCCCTGGATAAGAAATCCGTACCTCCGTGACACTGCTGGTTGAATTTATTAATATCTTAATATTTTTTTACATCAGTTTAAGAAATATTTTTTTAAAAAAGGACAAAACCCTCCAAAGAAGCTGTTTGATTGACTGATCAATTCTCTATTTCATGTGAACTAGTTGCTATTCTGCTTAGAGGTCCCTATGATCTGTGAATCCCCACAAGTACTGACAATTAAGGATGCAGAGATAGAGAAGCGTGTAGCTGGGGGATGAACACCAGGGGAGGGGGGGATGGAGAACCGAATGTTGCATCTAGACAAACAAAATAAAATGTGTTGGTTGGTCGATTGGTTGGTTTGTTAACAGGAATCAGGTGCTAGATGTGTAGAAAAGCCCTTTATCCAGAGATCTCCTCCCGCTGTTCCTTGTTCCTGCGAACTTCAGCTGCGTGCAGTTCCTGCAAAGACGGGAAAGATGACACCAGGCTAACACTTTCTGCTCTTGCAGTCTCCTTTCTTCTCTCCCGCACACAGGATTTGCACCAGACAAAAAAACCAAAACAGGCCAGTTTCCCATCCAAAGGACAGTGGGTTACGCCTGCAAGGAGCGAAGCATCTCATCTGCAGGAGCCTGGAGGTGATGCAAACCTACAGTGAAGGTGTTCATGGCTCCCCGCTTCTGCAAAGCCCTTCAGCCATGCAACCCCTGGGCAAGGAGTGGGCCTGATCCTGTGCCTTTGAGGATGCGCTTATTGAGATCAGCCAGATGGTGTTTTCCCTACTGACCTTGAAGGACACATCCTCCTTCCTTGTGCTGCTCCAGAGTGGAGCTGCTCCACAGCCCACTTTTCACCAGCGATGAAACACACAATCCCCTGCGCCCATTGCTCCGGGACGACCCTGCAGGGACCAGACCCCAACCCCACCCATGGGCATCAACACCCAGCCCTCTCCTGGGGCATCACACTTGCCTTCTCGCGGAGACGCTCCCTCAAGGCAGCGAGATGTGCTTCGCGGATCTCCCTGCTCAGCTCCATCTTGTAGTTGAGCTTCTCCTCGGCCAGGCGGCTGAAGTTGTTGTTCTCCTCCAGCGCCTTATGCAGCACCTCCCGCTCATGTTCCCGCTTCTCCGCCAGCTGCTTCAGCACCTGCGCCTCCTGGGTCTGCCAAGGCAAGGTGTCAGGAGAAGTGTAAGGCAACTAAAGAGGCTCTTCTAGCCTTCAGCTCCCCAGAGAGGCTTTCTGACCATCTCCTCCGCTCAAAACCCCTCTGCCACCAGCCTCCATCCCATGTAGAAGATGCTTTGACACCTTTTTCCTGCTATGGGTAATTTCTGCTGGATCTGCTGCTCCAGGCAGGCAGGCAATGCAACATTGCACCCACCAGCTCAGCAAAACCAAGGTGACATCTGTGTGGGTGCAGAGTCACAGAATCACAGAATGGTAGGGGTTTGAAGGGACTTCTGGAGATCACCTCGTCCAACCCCCCTGCTTGAGCAGGCACACCTAGAGCAGGGGGCACAGGACCGCATCCAGGCGGGTTTTGATTATTTCCATAGAAGCAGAGTCCACAACCTCTCTGGGCAGCCTGTTCCACTGCTCTGTCACCCTCACAGTAAAGAAGTTTTTCCTCATATTCAGGTGGAACTTCCTGTGTTCCAACTTGTGCCCATTGCCCCTTGTCCTGTTGTTGGGCACCACTGGAAAGAGTCCGGCCCCATCCCCTTGGCGCCCGCCCTTCAGATATTTATAAGCATTGATAAGATCCCCCCTCAGTCTTCTCTTCTCCAGGCTGAACAAACCCAGGTCTCTCAGCCTTTCCTCATAAGGGAGATGCTCCAGGCCCCTGATCATCTTTGTAGCTCTCCGCTGGACTCTCTCCAGTATTTCCCTGTCCTTCTTGAACCGGGGAGCCCAGAACTGGACACAGCACTCCAGATGTGGCCTCACTAGGGCACAGGAGAGGGGCAGGATAACCTCCCTCGACTTGCTGGCCTCACTCCCTTTAATGCACCCCAGGACACCGTTGGCCTTCTTGGCCACAAGGGCACAGTGCTGGCTCGTGACCAACCTGCTGTTCACCAGCACTCCCAGGTCCTTCTCAGCAGAGCCACTTCCCAGCAGGTCAGCCCCCAACCTGTACTGGTGCATGGGGCTCTTCCTCCCCAGGGGCAGGACCATACACTTGCTCTTGTTGAATTTCCCCTCTCCAAGTGTCACCTCATTCTTTGAATTATTTCAGCTTGCTCTCCTTTTACACGCCAACATTTGTAACTTACAAATGTTACTTTTACTTTGCTTTACTCTGCTGTTTTTCTCCTTTTCAACAGTTTTCACCAGAAGACATCTTATGCAGCACTTACAATAAAAATGTTCACAGCCAGCTGTTAGAAACACAAGTCTGTATTTAGCTTTGGCATTTAAGTTGGGTGTGTGACCAACTGCTACATCTCCTGCAGCATTAGCTGGCAAAACCTGCCCCCCCCAGCCAGGTCACATGCAGAGGACAGAGAGGACCCCCTACTGTGTGGACAATGATAATTGAGTCCAATTCCATGCCTAAACCAGGCAGCAGAACCTCACTCCATGACTCCCATGTTTCACCTGACAATTTATAGTGGAATTTAATAACAAGTGTAAAAACACTATTTCCAGCCATTTTAGATTGCTCCTGCTAAGCGAGCTTTAGGGTTTGGTGCAATTAGTCACTAAAAAAGTGAATAAAAAAAAAAACTAAAAAAGTTTTCTAAAAAGAAATTCACCATTTCTACAGAACATCTCGTTACCTTCCTCCTCTCTTCTGCAGCCTCCAGCCTCCTCTGCAGCTCCTCCAGGGACAGGTCCTTCTTCTTGGGGGGGGAGGAAAGGATCGGGCTCTCAGGAGATAAATCTGAAGGGGACTTCAGGATCACTTCGAAGCTCTGGCCTGATGCCCTCTTATCCAGCTGCTTCACCTCCATATCTTTTGGGGAAAAAAAAACCAGGGGCTCTGTGGACCTGTGACACTCAGGAGAGCATTCACATGAGGGCACTGAGATCTCCACATAGGAATTAGGGTGTTCCCATGTCCTCACCTGGGTGTTTTTGTTCTATCTCCAAAATTTCCTGATTAGTGATCAGCTTCATCCCCCCCAAGTCAATGCAATTAATTTAAATTCACAGCATAATTACAGAAAGTCCATATTGCTGACAACATCTTGTATGTCACCCCAGTATGAAGCAGACAACCTCTGCAAGCAGTTTCTTTCTGGGTTATGTTAATAACATGAACTGTGAAAGGAGACTAAGCAGAAAGACCCGGGGCTGAGACATGGATTGCTGCTCCTGGATGGGATGGCCCAGTGTGCTGACAAGCTCCCATGTTGCCTGCAGGAGCATCGTGCAAATGATGCTGTAGCTCCTGTGGGAGCTGGTTACGTACCTCCATACTGGTAGATGGTGTTAGGATGGGGCTGGGTGTGGAAACAGGAGCAGATGAGGGAGAGCAGAGACAGCTCCTTCATTTTCTCCTTGTAGGCTGAAAAATACAAAATAGCAATGAGAGTCTTAGACTTAGGCAATGGCAGCTCTTATTCATGGAGAAATGAAGTAAGTAGACACAAGAAAACCCATTTGCAGCTACCAGAATCTATGGAGGCTTTTCCAGGCTGCCATAGCTTGCCAAAAGGTCCCCAGGGAGTGTCTGTTCTAGAGCAGACTAAATTAGCTGCCAGTGTAGCAAATGCCATGGGAAGACACACAGTAGGAATTTACCACATTTAGAGGTATAAGGTTCTGTGCAGGATTTTCCCTTCAAAGGAGCTGAAATGCTGCAGCTTGTGTAGTTAATCAAGTCAGGACAGCTGTCCAGACCCTTTCTCCATTCCACTTCCAGACTCAGAGGTGAAATGACACTCATCGACACCTGGGAACATTGCTCAACCCCTGGTAAGTTCCTGGTTTTTCACAGTTCAGCATTTCTGACATCAGGGTGAAGAGGCAAGATGCAGTCAAGTATGTGGAGAACAAATGGGCATTTGAGTGAAGAAACGGTTCAGGGGTGCTGCTAACGGGGAAGTGCTGTAACCCAACTTCCTGAGGAATCTCTTTCCCTGCAGAAGCAGGTAAGGCATGATGTAAGTGGATTCTGTCACCACCTTGGGCCATGCAGACAGAGGTCTGCAATCACAGTAAATGCTGTCCCCTGCAAAGGACAGGGAAATACACAATCCCTTTGAGCTCTGCTGCTGTGAGCCCTCCAGTTTGCTCAACATTCCTGTGACTGGAGCACACACCATAGCATCCTCAGTTATCACAAGTGCACAGGGTGCTGCCCAAATGGCAGCAGCACCCACAGCTTGCAGTGGATCTGTTTCTGGGGCAATCTTCACCTGTATTTTTGGAGTTCAGTAGATTTAAGACAGCGAGCTGTTAGCACACACTTGACAAAGAACCTCAGAATAGAAGAAGGACTTGAAAACAGAGAGGTGCTCTGTCAGGCTGTGAAGTTCTTTGTCACATCAGTGTAACCCTCACAGCATCACTGCTATGTCACAGGTCAGCAGCTGACAGCTCAGCAGTGGGTGCTGCTGTCTCATGGATGCTGTGAGGCTCTGCCCTTGCCTGGCTGCTCAGGGGACACCCAGGCACATGGGGACAGAGTCCTCATGGCTGCGTGTCCTGCCAAACCTGCCCTGAGCCTCCTCATGCCATCCCTCCTCCTGCCTCCACCACAGGGCAGAGGCATTCTGATGTCTAGCCTTGGCTCTGCCTTTGGATTTTCCACATGTCTTTGTGCTTCTAGTCTTGGGTTGTCCCTTCCTTATTGAGCTCCTGTTTTGACCTCCAGCCAGAGGTGAATCTGCAATCTGGCTGCCGATGCCATCTTCATAGCAAGATCCTCCACCAGGATGGGAAAGGGAAATCCCCAAAACTTTGTGATATGAAAAGGCATTACAGGCAGAACAATTTGGAAAAAAAAAATCATCCTGTGTACTGTATGCCCTCAGGAACACCATTCCGATCTTCTCCTCTGCCTTCCTGCAGCTACTCGGGCGGGAAAACAGTGGTGTCATATGCCTACTTCATACTTGCACTTATTTTTCGTCCTAGGTGCAGAACTTTGACCTAATTAACACCCTCCGTTTGCTAACTGACAGTCCCTAAAGCTCAGATCTTTATTGAACATTTTCCAGTTTGCTCCACATTCTGATTTTAATACCCTGCCCAGTCCTGCTGTTAAACGTAAACCAAATAAGAACAGTTTATATCAGCAGTGCCAGCCACAGAGTAGGACATCTTTGATTTTGTTCTTAATGAAAAGAAGCCTTTGGAAAGCCTCTGAGAGTGCTGTAATGTGCTAGAATTCGTGGCATGCAGCAGTAAGCTAATGTATCGCATAATGTGCTGTCCGGAGCCCAGAGGAGGGTCCCGTGGACTAAATGAGAGACATTATCATTTAACAGAAACAAACCATGCACCGAGGTCGTTGCTCTACCATTATGTGTGGTCCTGGGTGAAACCAAGACATTAAGCAGATGTGCCACATCCCTGACCCACCCGTTTAATTGTCTCCTAGCACTTGTTACAGAGCACAGTGCATTATATCTCATTACTTGAACGTTAGTAGGTCTCCCCAGTACTGGCTTCACCATCCTCTGGGTAGTTGAGTGTATGCTGCAGTCCCTGCCTTTCAGGAGGTCTGTTGCAGGGATTTTGCAGCTGCCTCCATTCCACCGGGATCTTCCCTGTCCCCTTTTCCCTTCTGTAGAGCAAACTGACCGTCCCTCTCCGTCAATTAACATGTAAAGGAGCGAGAGGACAAAAGGACACCGCTTCACTGAGCTGCGGCAGTGCTTTAATGAGCTCTAGAAGTGCTGTGCGTCCTTCTCCCGGCACTGGAGCCTGCAGCGGCACCCCGTCGCCAGCCACCCGACGCAATTACACCTGGCATATTTGCCAACCAACGTCTGGCATATCTAGCAAAATCTGCCGGCCCCGGAGACCGGCAGGGGAAGAGCCCGAAGACGCCCGGCAGCAGGAATGGCAGCAGCAGACTGAGACCCCCAGGCCGGTACCGGGCAGGGTCCGCTCGGCCCCGGGACCCCCGGCTCAGGACCCCCCGTTCAGCACCACACCGGGACCCCCTCTCCGGGACCCCCGCGTTGAGCATGACCGGGCCCCCCCGGGCCCGGCCCCCCCCCGCCCCGGAGCTGTCCGTTCAGCACCACCCCGGGGAGCCCCCACGCAGCGCCAAGGCCTGGGGCTTCCACAGGAAGAGGGGGGAGGGACCGACCCCTGCAGAAATCACCCCTGATCCACGCCCCGAGAAATAAATGGACCCCTGAACACCTCCTCCCGCCTCTGTCCCGGAGCCAGTGGTTACACCCGTGGGACACAGAAGCATCCACAGTGATGTCCTCGTCCTCATGCGATTTTTGATCTGACATGTTCAGTGTCAAACAATAGGTGGTACGTGTGTCCAACACACTGTTAACAGGCTAAAATACGAAAAGGTATCATGTGAAGAGAGGTAGATCCTCTGGTTCAGTAAATAAAAGTAAGAAACATAACCTCTGGGTCACTATTTAGGAGACTGTGTCAATGAAGATCAAACCCAAAATCTCCTGAAGTAAAACTATGTCTCAATCACAGCTGCGTCAGAAAGGGCATGCTTAAAACTCACAGGGGTTTTAAGCAACCAGCATTGCAAACCTCAGCACTAAAACTTACTTCAGAAGTATCTGCGCTCAATAGGTACAAGGTTTTGAGGACATATTTATGCCAGTGGACAAAAGCCTTGCACTAGGATAAGATAGCTGGCTGGATGGAATATGACATGGCCAACAAGTCTCTCCCAGGAAAGACCATATGTCTTCCAGTGCACAAATTTACACATTTTAAGAACAATTAGATGGGAAATGCTGAACTTCTTATTTAGGCATCTGTTTGCATTTTTTACTTCTGCTAAGCTAGTAAAAATAAATTCAGCTTGCACAGAATAAATATTGTTTATGTGTATAAGTTAGTAAGGATATCTGACTCGGTTTCTAAGGGACTTTACACCAAAGCATCACTTTAGTCTCAGAGGTGCAACAACAGCTTTGTGTCACTGACAGGTAGAAGATTAGGACAGATTTGGACAATGCCCTTAATCACATGCCTTAACTTTCGGTCACCTTGAATTGGTCAGGCAGTTGGACTAGATGATCATTGCAGGACTTTTCCAACTGAAATTATTCTATTCTATTCTATTCTATTCTATTCTATTCTATTCTATTCTATTCTATTCTATCAATTAGAATTGGGGTGAAACATTACAAATAACTGAGACTGTAAACTAAGAAGTGAATAAACTGTAGAAGGTGTAGAAAATGTATCAGAGTCCCATCCTGTAAAGTGGGGCGAACTTGCATTTTAATGGCTTCATAAGACCTTGGGTAGCTATTAAGCTACAATCCTATCTAAAAGGTGCAGTAAGTCGCTCAGTATTTCTGAATATTTATGCCCAGTAATCAGCACAGTCTGATCCTGCTCTGTTTATATTCCATTGCACACCCCATGCAACAATTAATCTTTATTAAAATTTTTCATCTAGCTTTTCTTTGCATTGTATATATTGCATGGGCAAAATTACTTTCTCCCTGTTGCAGGGGAAATTACCTGGGTTTTCATCAAGCCACCAACAGGGTGAGGGTGCTCTCAGCTTGCTTTCTCTGTAGTGACTCATTTCTCGTGCTCCCTCTAGTGCTGTACAGCACATACTGCATTTCCATATCCCTGCTGCTCTGCATGAACACTACATGCAGCATTTATCCATGTAAAGTGTTTATCTCCAAGTTAACCACCGGAGACACTATCCAGCTGCTCCCAGAGTGGCTGCAGCGCAGGAGATGGAGGAACGGCTGGGCACAGGCATGGTGCACAAGCAATGGGAATCATCTTCCTGCTCACAATGCGCCTGGACAGTGGGGCTTACCACATTAAAAAGTTCTGTTCTCTGCTTCCTAACCAGATAAAATTAAACTGTAGAGTGAGCAGCCTGCCTTTTTGTTCAGTGTTTAATGATATCCAGCAAAAGAGAATGAGGCCAATAAACCACAACACTGATACAGAGTCATTCATAATAAACCAGAGGCACAGCAAGACTAATTTATATGAATTCAGGTAATTTAAATGGATGAGACTAGGTGTGCTATGCCTGATAGCAAGGTCAAAGGAAGGTTATTACGGGAAAATAATTTGGTTTGCAAAGATAACTTTGGAGAAGCAAAAATTGCTTCCATAAAGAATATTATATCATAAAAAATGAGAACAGTCCAATTATAAATGTAGCCAAAGCACAAACAGAAGGTAGAGAAGGTAGAGGAGCTAGAGAGACAGGGAACCAAGTCCTTCAGCACCAAGACTGCAATGCCACATACACAACAAAAGCAACCATAGTCCTTTATAAGCCTTTAGAGTACAACAGCTGTAGACATTCTCACCTGCTATGAATCCCATAATGAAAATAACAACCAGACCTTCACGTCAGTCTTACTCACTTCCATTTTCTTGCTCCCCAACTTTCAAAACCAGGTCAGCAAAAGAGCTCACACAACCAGAAAACACTAGCGGTTTGGGTTTTTTTTTTTCAGACCAGTGGCTGTATCCCACACTGATGCCATACACCATTTCAGCTGCTCACCATGAGATTTGAGGCTCAGAAGTTACCATAGGCAGATGCAAGGGTTACTCTGCCTTCTGTCAGACATCTGCTAATCCATCACCCAGGAACAGTTTCCAATCACCTGGCTCCTTTCCTCCTAGGTTTCATCTGCAGCTCATGAATGCTACATCAACCCATGTTATGCACAGCCAATGGATTAGTAAATCACTCAAGCTGTAGCACTGGAACATGTGGGCTGCCCTCAGGAAAATAAGCATGGAAATCCCCTCTTCTACAGGCTCAGCAAGAGAGGAGGGCCCAAGCTGTGCAGCAGAGACCCAGCAGCCTGGGCTGGGTGGGTGATTGATTGTCAGGAAGGAGAGAAGCATGGCCTGGGTTGCTTCATAAAGCAGATGAAGGAGCCAAATGGAGGCATCTGTTCCAGAGTGTTTGTGGAACCGGGGCAAACATAGGTTCAGACTGTCAGGTCTGGAGGAGAGAAAGAGCGACCAAGGAGCTGGGGGCAGTCAAAGACAGGAGTCCAATGCCATGATGTGTCAGGTACAGACATGCTGTGTGACCACAGACATTTGGTCTCTTTGGATTTTGGTTTCCTTTTCATTAACTGAGGATTATTGTATTTACCCATTATATAGTCATATTATGTGTATAAGCACATTCAGAAAACCTATGATTCTCTAGTACAGCACTAAACCTGTAAAGGTATCTTGAAAGAACAAAAGGACTGTTTGGAAATATGCTGAGCAGCTCTTCACCAGCTGGGATGTGCCAAAGTGCTACAGCACATGCACATGATCTTTGGTTGCTCTCTAGCTCTTTTGTATTTCTAAATCACAGCCAAAGACTTGACCATCAGCTTAACTCCCCTCTGGATAGGAGACTTACTTTTTTTTAAAATGTAGGCTTACATCTGGAAGAATAAAGTCCATGTCAGAGGGGCAATTGGGAGGGATTAGGCAGGCATGTTGTTTCCAGTTAATTCAGGGTTATAGAAGTTTTAGTGAGCTTCAGGTCCATCCAAGTATTATCATCAAGAATCATCAGCCACATTCACCATAAGAAAGCTTGAAGCTGCAATCCATCCTGCTGCCTACACTGCTGTCACAAAGGTCTTATCTGCAGCCTTCCAGTTGCCACATCAGGCCACTAAATCTCAGCTTTTTCTCTGCAGAAGGAGAATGTGTTCCTCTGATAAAGCAATGCCTTCACCAGATCTGAACCAACATTGATAGGCTCCAAGAAAGCCCTTTCTTGAGATATCTGAGGGATCCTCACAGACTCTACATGGTACCGTCAAAGAAGATATGCTTTATATTTTAGAAAGAACAAATGTTTTCCAAGGAGTTAGATCCCTTGTTTGGATACAGTGGTAAAAAAATGAAAAATTAAAAAATGCCTACAATAGATTCTCTTGGCTTGTACAACCGAAATCCCAATAAAATTACCATAAATTTCTAAGACCATATACATTACATCAACACCTGAAGAGAAAGAAAATAGTAATTTCTTGAGAATGCAGGAGAGAGATGCAGAGGTTGATAGCAAGAGCTGTGACTCTCCAGCATGAGCGGTAGAAGTGTTGGGACAGGGCAATACCATATGGTGTCCACCAATACAGAAAAGGGATTGAGGGGATAGCCCAGACATACATAAAGTCACACGACTCTAACATTTCAATGTAGGAGAATATCTCAGGATCTACCAAGGTACATTTACCGTGCCCAGCCATGAGGCCAGGAATGACAAACTGGTGTTTCCTCTTGGCTCCACCTTCTCAGACACGCTAACGTCAGAAAAAAGCCCATGAGGCTGTCACCTTACTGCATCATTTCATAATCTCGTGCCTCTTTATTCAACCCAGATGCCTAGAAATAGTAGGGAAAGTCACACAGTCCTGCAGAGTCCAGCCAGACGCCCCTTTCGTGGTGTACAAAAGCACAAAGCTTGGTGCAGATGCTGTGGGGAGAGGGTGTGAGGGCTCTGCCCCTGCAAGGTCTGCCCAGCAGCACAGCCAGCACTGCAGCTGAGCCTGCACTGAGCATGTGCCACCACGTCCTCTGCTCTAGCACCAAAACAACCACCATGGCCAGGAGAAAATGCCTGAGGTGACAGGGAGAAAAGAGAGGTGACTGCTGGGCTGGGGGAAGCAAGCCCCATTTCTTTTCAATCTAGGGATTTGTTTGTTTGTTTAAACAAACCCAAGAAAATTTTCCCCAGGGTGGATAAGCCCCCGGGCATCAGCTGCAGACAATTACAGCCGCTCTCCCTTCAGCACGGATTTGCTTTTGCTGCGGATAAAGAAGAAAATAAAGAAGAAAGCAAACACGACTTTTTCCTTAATTTAAGGATTTGCTTGCCTTTTTCTCCTGCCATTCCAGGCTACACCCCATTCCTGCTAAAAGTGCTATAGGCAATGGGGAGCTGCTGCCTGCAAAAGCAGCTGGGCGAGGCTCAGCCCCACTCCCTCCCTTGGCAACCATTGCCCTATTCTCTTCCCTCCTGCCACAGCACTGCCTTCCCATGACTTTCTACTCCTTGCAATTGTTTCTCTACTTGATTTGAGCCACAAGGAAGTGCGGTTTCTCTGAAGCACATGCTTCTTCATGATCCTAAGTCTCCTTTGACAGTAAAACTGCATCTTCAGGAAGACGAAACATGCTGTTGGCATCTGGTGGGTTGGGAGGGTGAGAATGCACCAAATGGAAAATGCATGTTAAACCTGCGCGTGTTTCATCCGCCACCTCGTCCATCTCAAGTTCGATGCAACCTTGGTTTAGATGGCTGGTATACCTGAGCCATCCCTCCCACCCCCACTCTGCAAATGAGGTCCAATCCTGTTCTGTAGGAGAGGAAGGCAGATGGGTGGGACCTCCTGAGCGTGCACTGGCGCACACATTCATTGAGACAGGGATACTCACAGAAATATATACAATAGCTGGAGATTTTCTATCACAGAGGCACATTTTTTCAATGTGGCTTTACCGTCTTTAATTGCATGCAAAGCCCACTCAGGATCAGCTGCAACTTACACCCCTCACACCCCTCCATCTCTCTGTCCTTCTCTCCCCTGCATCTATTGGTCTTTCAAAAGGAGAAAGGAATAGAAAATGCACAGCAAGAGACATGGGCAAGGGCCAGTGAAAGAAGCAAGAAGTGTTGCCTGGTCTCCTTCTGGCTGGTTCCCTGCCTGGCGGGGCACAAAGCACTGCCTGCTTTTCCTTTTTGTCTGCTGTTCCTGTTCAGCCCTCCAGGATTTACCTTCCCCCGCCCAAGCCCCTCTTTATGCCTGCAGAATTCAGAGCCAATTCAAGAGAAAACTTGTGTTTTTTTAAAGAAAAAGACCCTCTAAACCCACCCACTGTTCATTGTACCGTTTCAGGCTTTTCTTCTCCTTCACCCACGTTCCCAGTTGCAGCCATTTGAATCCCTCCTCCCCAGTTAAAAGGGGCAAGACACATCTTTAGGAAACGGCTGGATGGAAGAAACACAGCATGCTCAGGGCAGACTGCCATCCTGCAGCCAAACCCGACCCTGGCACCAGGCTCCTGGGCAGCCGTGCTGTGATTCCCGTTATTGCTGCAGAAGGGAGGAAGGGCTTCCCTTGCAGCATTTCATTTCACCCAACGCCATCAGAGGACCGCTCCCCTGTAGCATCTTCTAATGAAGAAATGTGAGCTGTGGAAGAAATCTAGGGATGGGAAGCCCTGAGAATAAGCAGAAACCCAGCTACGTTATTCTTGTTGGGTTTGGGGGATTTTCTAGGGCGTTACTGTCAGTCTCTTGCCTGAGGCTTTCTTTCCATTACCCATTTAGGCAATACATGATCTTCACAAGACAAAATGTAATTGCTGATTTCTCTGCATCCAGCTACACAGCGTGCAAATTTTTCATAAGAAAAAAACCAAATAACTGCATAATGTTACAAAAATAATAATTAATTGGCATGCAGCAGCATCTTCTCATGGCACAATATAATGGCAGCAATATTCTAAATTGGCAAGTTTACCACATGTGTATTCATATTAAAATAAAAAGCCCACCTGCTATCTTGCATCAGAGGGGTGTGTGTGTGTGTACGGGGGAGGAAGGGAAACAATGCTGCCATACCAGCTGCCTCCTCACCAGAGAACTCCCCCGAAATGCACAGAAAAAAACCCCCAAACCCTCAGAATATTGATAAAAAGAAATAAAACCTGATGGTTCTGTAAGCGGATTGATGATAAGCCGCCCCAAAAGATGTCTGTCCTACCTGAGACGGTGCTGGCCATGCTGCTGCGGTGGGAGCGGAGCGGGTGCTGCAGGAGCAGGAGCGCAGGGAGCTGCGGAGGTGCTGCAATGCTGCGGGGAGGGAGGACTGACTCAGCTGGAGGGGGCTGCAGCCATCCGCGGCAGGGAGAGGCTGGAGAGCCCAGAGAAGGGGAAGGGGTGGAAAGAAAAAGAAGGGTCACTAGTTCAGAATATTAATTAGCGTATCAGGCCTCCTTTCCTGGGTGGCTTTGATGGCAGACCCCTCCCAGGCAAGACTGCCTGCCAGAAACACAGACCCACCGCGGGGGGGGGGCGAGGAGACACACCCAGCCGGGCTCTGGCAAAAGATGATTTTTTCCTCCTCTTCCTCCTTTTCTTGTCTGCTCTAGATGGGCTAAACTGCTTTTTCCCTTGCTGAAAGCAGAAATAAGCAAATTCATTGATTTTTTTTTTTTTGAACCATCCATTCCAAGGCGGTGCCCACCCACAGGGCCAGATCTGGGGTCTGGCTTAGCTAGGCTGAGGTGTGAAACCCAATCCCCAAACCGTGCAGCAGCTGTAGGCAAGCAGTGAAGGGAGGAGGTATCCCAGACAGGCTCAGCATTTTTAGGTGTGGGTTTTTTTGCACCAGCGCTGGGGCACAAAAGGGCGTGCAGTCTTGGGGGAAACTGCTGTAAAAGCAGAGGAGGAAGAGCAGAACAGAGCCTTCTGATTTTAATGAGACTTTTCTGGGTTTCTTCCCCCCGCCCCCCCCAGGCATCAGGACCCCTTTTCTTTTCCTTTTCTGTTCTGTTTTCTATCATTTCTCTAATTTCGTTTGTGGCTGTTGCTAGGGGCCAATGCATCTGTGCTTTTACAGTATGACACATACATTTGGGACTGAGGAACCCTCCCCAGTCCCTATTGCCAGCTCCCCCCCCCGACCACGGCTGCACAAACCCCACCTCCGGGCCTGCAGTTGCAATCCCATGCCATCCTCCCAGCCTCTGGCTCTCTCGTGCCAGATGTTTTCCTGCTGGCTGCACATCCCCTCTGGCTGAAAACACCCCAAATCTCCCAGCACGCTGCAATGCAGACACTCCCAAACAATTCCAGCAGCTGCAGGGAACTACAAGTTGTTCGAGTAGCTGCCAGCGCTCTGGCTTGTCCAGGGGCAGAAGCCACAGGCAGTGCCTACTGAATTCAGTTAAAAAGGCAGAGATTTCCCTTTTTTCCCCCCAGTCTCCAGGTGTCCTACTCCCTCAAGTATGTAAAAAGAAAAAAGTATTATAGAAAATAAGTCTAATTCAGAATAATATTAACACTATCCAAAAATTTTTCAATGCGTGTTTGGAACAGGAGCTTTTTTATTACCATTAACTGCTCCCTGTTCTGTCCAAGGCTCATTTCATAGTTGCAACTCTACTTTCCCCTTGGGTTGAATCTCTAAGACTTTATAGGTTATCTTGAACTGTATGTGTTTCCAAAATGCACTCCCCATTAACAGATGAAGGCAACTATCCCAGACACCTGAATGCCAGAATAATTTCCCTCCTCTATACAGGATGAGCTCTGGCTTTGGCTTACCTACCAGACTTGAGAGGGCCTGTCTACATTTTGCGATATTCTGAAGCTTCTGAGTATAAATTGCAGGCATTTTATTCATTTTATTTAGAAAAAGGTACAGAATGCTTTCAAGGTGCCATGGCATGTGTCCCAGTGGAATACACTGTATAAGAAATGGTGAGCAAACTGGGTTTATGTGGCTACGCCACACATCATACACTGTAGCTCCAATATTGTTCATGCTTTCTAGACAACCTGTCATATAAATAATGTTAATACAATTAATTCTGGATCTGTCTGTAACAATGGGAGATATTTCTTCCTTATTTTCCATGTAACTATCTTTTCAAGTTCTCCCTGATTTTCACTAGGGAGCATCTGAAGGCGCAGGGTATTTTTTTCAAGACAGGGATTAGGGAAAATCAGTGTCTATTTGGCTAATGTGTCCTGTGCCTTCATCACACATGACATCTGACCAGGCAAACTATTTAGACTGGATATAAGGAAAAAATGTTTTACAATGAGGGTGGTGAAACACTGGCACAGGTTGCCCAGAGATGTGGTAGATGCCCCATCCCTGGAAACATCCAAGGTCAGGCTGGACAGGGCTCTGAGCAACCTGATCTAGTTGCGGATGTCGCTGCTCTCTCTAGGGGGTTGGACTAGATGGCCTCTAAAGGTCCCTTCCGACCCAAACCATTCTATGATTCTATGACTATCCGGAAACAATAGATTTTCAGAGAGAATCAGCAAAGAAGTTGGTTTGGTAGCATGCATTTCTTTCACTGTTTTATTGCAAATGTTTTCAACATTTTTAACAACTAAATATTTCAACATAGGCAGGGCTTTTTCCAATAACTCATGCTTTCAACAATGCTGAAAAAATGCAAGTCTACAACAGTATATCTGTGCAAACCACTAGTGGCAGCTCCTCTCTTGGTTTTGAAGCACTGAAGTGTCCTCTGAAGGAAAAAAAAAAAGAAAAATTCACAATCTGACCAAAAAGATTCTCTCTTCAACACATCCCAGAAGCAGGGACCTGGAAAAATCCTCATGTTTCATTATAGGGAACACTCATCTAGGGCAGCTCATTTGCAAATTGTGGTTGTTACCAAAAGGGTCGTGGGCTTGGCACACTTTGTATTGCTATTTGTGGCTGCAAGCCTGGCAGAAGCATGGCTTGCAACAAGAAATATTTGGGGAAGAATTTTATCTAGTGCCTAATGAAATGACGTTGAAAGATGAAAATCATCTGGTCTAAAAGGAAGAGCATGGGCTGTGACACGGGAGGCTCTAACACATGGTACCCAGGCAATAGCATCAGCATAAGACTTTCCAGTGCCATTTGCAGTCTCAAGCTGGGAGAAGCTGCCTTAGTTGGCAAGAAATAACAATAATAAAAATTCCCCATAGGGCAGCAGTCAACCCCCTGAAATTGTAAAACAATACAAGAGAAAGGAGAAAAAGAATTGAGGGAGAGAAACCAGTGACAGCAACATCAGAACTAACTCAGGAAAACATTTCCCTGGAGGCAAGAGAAACAAGAGGGTTATTCTGATGTTTCCTCTTTAGTATCTATCATGTGCGCTTGAGAAATGAGGCCAAGCTGTACAAAGGATCTGGATCAGGAAGAAGAGGAGTTGTACTAATTCAGTCACATTGAGGTGTAAAGGAAGCTGGGAGTTCAGGTCACTCTAGGGTCTGCTCAGCTACAATGGGTATCGTGCGTACATAAAGTTAGCAGTGCCAAGCTAGATGACTGAGCAACTACAAATGGTAAAGAGCAGCAAACGTTGAACACGTGGAGCTGTGAGGTCTGCTCCAGTGGTTTCCTTCTGGCCTCCACCAAATCTCTAATCCCACCTGCTTCAGTTTCTTCATCTGTAAAATGAGTATTTACTCACCTTCCTAATAACAGGATGATTGTGACTAAAACTGGAGGGTCAAAGCAGAAAGCTATTTTGTTATTTCCCAACAGTAAAGAGACAGAAAGACTCTGGATTATCAGGATTCAAAGGAATCAAATAATTCTGTGGTCAAACAAAAGTTTTAGACTGTTGCTATGGGAACCATCACATCTCAGAAAGACAACAAACAGCAATTTAATCCTCTCCTAGCTGAAAGGGGAAAAATAACATTCATGCAAACTGCAGGAGTTTCACAGCCATTCATTGTGGCTCTTCAAACTCTTTTGTCCCATTGCTCAAGATTCTTGCTTGTTGGGGAGGAGATATCCAGCCTAGGCGGCCTCTGAAGAAAAATGACGATTATTCACCTTGTATTTCTGCACTGCACAAGTGTTCTGCTTGCCTGGTTCGCTGCAGTTCGGTTCAGCCACTCACACACCCACTTCCCCACAGAGTTTAAGGACGATCTTTTCCAAGGTTTTTCTTTTGTATATTTTGTTTTCCTTGAAGGCACTACTTCAAATGAAAAACAATTCATCCAAGACCTTCACCATCCACTAATGAGTGAGCAGTGGAGGCACCCTGGTTCCTGCTGTCTGGGTTGGCACGTAGAGGCCATTATGGGTGCAGGGACTGGCCTTTCATACAACCTTCTGGGCCACTCGGACATTTTTAAACCTCTCCTCTTCTCCCTCTTCCTTCCTCTCCAGTCTCCTGCCCTGTAAGAACTCAGGTTTTATCCTACAGAGCCAAACACCAGAACTACAATCCAGGTGTAAGGCCAATGTCTGCCTTTACCATGTCTGTATCCCTACATAAACAGATATTCTAGCTTCAGCAAACCACCACAATTCTTTTGCAATCTGAATCAGAAAGAAATTTTTCTCTTTAAACTTACAAAATTTTTTTTTCTCTGTCCTCAGCTTTTAGCAGAAACTGGCGTAGCAATGCTGAAGAGAGACCTGCCAATGCTGGCGCTGCAGCCTTGGTCAAGTAAGGTAAGTGGTGCAGAGGAACAACCCTCCAGAAGAATAAAGAGTGCTCAGCTGATGCTGACTCATATTTGCCCCTGGACACCAGTGCATCTGCTGACTCACACTCCCTTTTTGGGCTTGGTAACCTTCCAGCTCTTCTTTCTCGGAAGGTAATGCTGCTTCAATCAGCATTACTTAAATAAGTTAAAATAATCTGATTTGATACACTACTGATATTATTCTTCAATGTAGCAAAGATATAGTTACAGGAAATAGTAGTAACAACACAGTATTCCACGTATTTATGATGACTTTTAAACCTTTATTCTCCATTATAAATACCTTATCCCACACTCTCATTTTACAATGTTTACAAAGTCATTTCTTTTGCAGCTTAATTTTGTAAGACCAATATCAAGTTGAAGAGTTCACACAGTCAAAAACAGGAACAAAATCAGCTGTTACATTTTGTGTGGTGTGCTGTGAAGATCTGAAGGCACAACTCAGCGCTCTCTAGCCCATTCGCTACAATTAAAGACAATTTACAATCCAGGCAAGTTCAGCTCAAGGAGTTTAAAGGCTGGCAACCAGAAGAGCAACACCTGTAAACGCCCCTAACTGAACACCCGGAAGACACAGAATACACCAGTAGTTCAAGAAAACAGATTATATAATATACTCAAGTTTAAGGTCTGTTCCTTTTAATAGTTATTTTACTTTAAATATTATAACACTTCTACATACAAACAAGCTGCGCAGCTTGCTAGGAATAAAGGCATTTTAAAGTTACAATAAAACAAGCCACATCCTGTTCTACATCTACACAGTAACCGCCTAACAGCATGAGATGCAGCAATAAAGTAGAGAGAGATGTGTGTAAAATGTGTTCTTCCTATCTTCTCTCCTCATATAACTGCACAAAATACGGTTATGCAAAATTTGGGGATCCAGGTAAACCATGCCTATGCATTTATTAAAACACTTGCATGGTTTGCTAGGGTCTTACAGAGTGATCCATCAATCCAGAGCAGCTCAGAGTTCACCACAATCACACACCCTCAGGCTGAGCAACTGAAATGCCGACCCAGCCGTTCCTGGCCATGTGCACAGATACAAGGGACTGGAGGTCAAAAGAATCGTGCTGGAGCAAAGCAGGGAACAAAGGAGCAGCACATTCACCCCTAACAAAAGATACCCGTCACAATTCATTACTGTTCTTAATGCAGAAGCTACAAAGCTCAATTTGATGACACAGAAACCCTCATATTTAAATGCTGGGAATTTCAACAAAGAATCCTCTAGTATTCTGCCTTCTCCTTTATGCAGAACCACTGAAGGGTGGCAGATGCACAGCACAAAGCACAGCAGTGCACTGGAGACAAATTCTGGTCAAGGGCATCACTTATCACAGGGCTCCCCTGAGTTGTTAATGAAGGGGAGAAATACCAGCCCTGGGTGGCCCTTGCCCAGGAGCACTCACATGATCCAGCAGAACTGAACAGGGCTGAGAGGCTTTAGAAATGCAACTGCTTTGATACTTTAGCAACCAAATTGTCAACCTTCTGCCTCTTCGGGGCCAAACCTTGGCCTCGGCCCAGGGCACAAGAATCATAGAACATAGAAAGTGCTGAGTTGGAAGGGACCCGCAAGGATCATCGAGTCCAATTCTTGCCCCTGCACAGGACAACCCCAAAATTCACACCATGTCTCTGAGGGCGTTGTCCAAGTGCTTCTTGAATATTGTCAGGCTTGGAGCCATGACTGCCTCCCTGGGGAGCCTGTTCCAGTGCTCCATGACCCTCTGGGTGAAGAACCTTTTCCTGATATCCAACCTAAACCTCTCCTGGCACATCTTCCTGCCATTCCCTCGGGTCCTAGCGTTGGTCACCAGAGGGAAGAGATCAGCGCCTGCCCCTCCTCCTCCCCTTGTGAGGAAGCTGCAGACGGCAATGAGGTCTCCCCTCAGCCTCCTCTTCTCCAGGCTGAACAAACCAAGTGACTTTAGCTGCTCCCTTCTAAACCCTTCACCAACTTCGTGGCCCTCCTCTGGACACTCTAGTAGCTTTAAATCCTTGATGTACTGTGGCACCCAAAACTGCACACAGCACTGGAGGCGAGTCCACACCAGTGCGGAGCAGAGCGGGACAATCCCCTCCCTCGACCGGCTGCAACGCAGTGCTTGATGCACCAGGAAGCTGAGCCACGGGGCTTTAGGAAGCGTCCCCGCAGGGGCAGCAGCTGCGGGACCCTCCAGCTGGACCGCCCAGCGTCTGACCGGGGCGGGGCCTCCCCCCAGGCCCGGGTCCCGCTTCCCTCCAGGCCCGGCAGGCCCAAACCCCACCGGACTCGGTCTCTTCCTAACCGGGGCCGCTCGGGCCTCCACAGCAGCTCACAGGCGACGGCACCGGACCCCTCGCTCCGGGGCGGGGCGGGGCGGGGCGGCCAA
>WEKW01017789.1:13123-24062 GCA_013389905.1 Sula dactylatra | reverse complement strand
CAACCAAACAAAAAAAAACCCCATACAAAATCCCCCCCAAAATAAATGAAAACCCAAATCTGTCTCATGAGCCAATTTCTTTATATTTCTCTGACCTTTTTGTCCATTCCATTGTTCTCTTCTTTGTTTTTAGAGCCGGAGAGCGCACAACTTAGACCTGAAGGGGACTGTAGTAATACTTGATGAAGCTCACAATGTGGTAAGTTGTTTCTGGTCTGTTGCAAAGAGCAAAAAGGACCTGTGCCCTGTTACAAACAGTCTGTAAAATCTGTACTCGGCTATTCCAGTTGTTAATGTTCATTATCATGACTATTTCTTGTTTCTGTAACAGTTAAAGCATTGTAGCTTAATTAACAGTCCTTTGATGCTACTGTGATTTTCTAAAAGGTAATAGTTTGTTCCTGAAGGGTGGAGCTCCAAATTTATGAGGGTGCTCATTTTCTTGTTTGGAGAGTTCTCTTCCAGGGTGTAAGATATAATAAAAGATCCATTCCTGAAGCTCAGCTGTCCAAGTGCAGTAGATGGCAAATGTGACTCTGGTAGTATTTCCAAGTCTTCACTCACAGAGAAAAAAAGAAGAAAATAAACCAAAAGTACTGCATTATGAGATCTTCCTCTTAGTTGGCTCAAAACTGCAGCCCTTTGACTAAATAATGAAATGCAAAGGAATGTTTGAGATGTTTTCCTTTTTTCAGGCACACGAACAACCTCCCAGTGGGATTTCTGCTAAACAGCTGCAAAGTTTATTTTCTGATTGCAAGTTCTTCTTTTAGAAACAGGCCACTGGAGAGTGTGCTGTGTTTGACTAGAGATAGTTGCAGAGTTGATCCAGTATGCACTCCTTTCATCAGAATGTTGTGGGGGTGTTTTTTGGTGGGTGGGGTTTTTTTGTGTTTTTTTTTTTTTTTTTTTTTAAGAAAAATGGGTGGAAATCCAGTCATAATTGTTTGGATTTTGGGGGAGATTTTTTCCCCCTTTGTGCTTTTTAAAAATATTAATTGATGCCTGCTTGCAGAAATTAACCAGAACAGCTATTCTAGAGCTACTCATTTTGCAATAGTTCTCCCATGGTACTGTCTGTTCCAGGCTAATACATGGAAACTTAGTCTGAAATAAAATTGACTTCTTTCTGATTATAGTGTTTAAGCATGCAGCTATTTCAGAATTTTTTTCTTCATAACTTATTTCTTCATAGCTATTGCAATCAAATTTTTGTGTAGGTTAGTCCTTACTATCTCTTCATTCCTCAGGGAAGATGATTCTTTTCGTGAATGAAAAATTTGTGAAAAAATGTGACTTATTTTTCAAGGTCATAGAAAGTTTTGTCAAACTTATCAGTTGGATGACTGTTCAAACCATTATTATTTTTTTTTTCAAAGAAAGTCAGTATGTTTCCTTCCTTCTCTATAATAATATTTGTTCTGGCATACATTTTGGCCCAAATCTTATATATGAATAATATGCGTTTTACTGCCTTTTTTTCTCTCGTGGCCCCCCCTTCCCTTTTTTGTCCATGCCCCAATCTCTGCATGGAAGATCATGAGGAGTATGTCTTAATATGAGTGAATACAGGGATACAAGTATTTCACCAGAGTGTGAGAGGGAGTGGGAAGTAGCTCTTTCGAAGGACAAATGATTCTCTAACTAAAAAATTTGCTACTTGGACAATTTGTTACCAGACAGCAAGCTATTTGGCAACTGAATGGGAGAAACAAAAGAATATCAAGAAAAATCTATTAGCAGCAACACTAAAACACAGAGGAGGTTCCATGTATTAAAAACAAAAGGGATCTCAACAATGACAGTGATCTTGCTACTGGATGGGAGTGGTAGAATGTTGATAATGTGGAAGAAGCAAAAACTCTCCTACATATCAAAAGAAAGGATGCTTAGTCAAAGTCAAAGTCTTTGGGTGTTTATAAAATGTCCTCTGGCCTGAGTTGGAGATCAGAATTTAAATCAAGCCTGGTCATCTGGACTTTATCTGTGAAATTGCCTGAGCAAATAGCACTGTGCAGTCCAAATAATGCTTCCATTCCTTCATATTTTAGGAGAAGTTGTGTGAGGAGTCAGCATCTTTTGACTTGACGCCATATGATTTGGCTTCGGCAATGGATGCTATAAATATCGTACTGGAAGAACAAGCCAAAGTAGTTCAACAGAATGAAATAAATGCTGAATTCAATATGGAGATGGCCAGTTCAGGTGTGTTGAGAACCACAAACTAGTTTCGCTGGTATTATAGGGTGCCATTAGCAAGAACAGAAAAATAACCTTTCCTAACAGTTTCTGGAAAATTTACTCTCATGATAGATAAATTATCATTAATTAGTAATCACTGCCAGACAAACGTAAAAAGATTTGGCCATGGCATGATTTGGCCATGGCATGATTTGGCCATGGCATGATTTGGCCATGGCATGATTTGGCCATGGCATGATTTGGCCATGGCATGATTTGGCCATGACATGATTTGGCCATGACATGATTTGGCCATGACATGATTTGGCCATGAGGGGTTATGAAAGAGAAGAGTGAGTAGAATACAGAAGGTGTCTTTCCATATACACAGTTCTAGCCTTCATATCCGTAATTTCTGAAAAGGCATAAAGAAACTAGGAATGGAACAGACATGAAACATCCTCTTTGAAATCTTTCCTTTCTTCAACAGGACTGAACATGGAACTTGAAGACATAGCAAAGATAAAGAGTAAGGCTTTTTTTTTTGTGGTCTTGAAAATTGTTGAAATGGTTTCAGAAGGTCAACAACTATAAATCAAATTCATGTAGCATTACTGTAGGCGTTACACACAACTGAGAAATTCATGGAAGTTTAAGTTGCCTCTCTTTCTCAGAGAATTTTGTGGAACGCTTAGTTACAGTTTTTTCTGCAGAAGATGCAAGATTTGGCAGATTAATGTGTTGCTTCCTTCTTTGCTAGAAGTTGCCTTGTTTTTAAA
Organism: Sula dactylatra; assembly: GCA_013389905.1. Lineage (NCBI taxonomy): Eukaryota > Metazoa > Chordata > Aves > Suliformes > Sulidae > Sula > Sula dactylatra. The sequence continues at coordinate 21,102 of WEKW01017789.1, read as the reverse complement.
CTTGTCTGTGCTGGAAATGTCTTAGTTGCATCATTCTGCTGAAAGAACATTGACAATTTTAAAGTGAATAGCAAGAGCTTGAGATGTCCCATGTTTACAACGCATTTCCAAGAACAGCTTTCCCCATCTCTGATAAGAGTTTAACACTTAGCTGACAACTGTATTTTCTAAGAGCATCACAGGCTTCATCTAAGAGTTGAGGGCATAGAATTTCTTCAAGCTGAATACAAATATTCAGAGATGGTATCTAGGAAATTGTTCTTGATCATTTTGATTTGTTTACAGAATCAAAAAAACAGCTAGGTTGCTGTCTGTGGTAACAGCCTTTGTAATAAAGTACATTTGAAAAAGAGGCTTAGATGTGTCCCAAAAGTGAGTTTCTGTGAACCCTAACTTTTTTTTTCCCTCTCTTGATTCTCTTAAAGAAATTCTTCTTCAGCTAGAAAGTGCTATTGATGCAGTGGAGCTGCCACCAAATGATAGTGGAGTCACCAAAGAGGGAAGGTAAACTTCTCATTAATATGTTTATGTGCTAAAAGTACAACATATTCTAGACCCAGGTGAAACTGGGTCAGTTGTTAGGGTTGGTAGCAGCTGTTAGGACTGGTACTACTGTTCTAGTTTCTAAGAATAGTATTTATTCAAGGTTTTGGGTTTCCTTAGATCTCCTTTCTGTAGCCATCATTATTTCTGGTGGAACTCCATTTTAAAGTGTTTCAAGAGTGGACAATCCTATGCTGTGTGTATGCCTATCAGGTATTCTGCACTGGAAGAAACTCCTCACTGTGCTTCTTTCAGTTTTGATGTCATGATTTAAACAGACCTACTAGTGCTGCAGTGATTTGGTTTGAGGTACCTCAGAGCTCTCTAAGTCTATTTCTAAACTGATGCATATTGTATGTTGTAAAAAAAAAAAAAAATCTCAAATTGTATTCAGATCTGTTTCTACATTAATACATATTGTATGTTGTAAAGAAATCATGGAAAATGTGAAGGATGTGGTCAGTATGCTTTCTGGCATGTCAGTATTGTCTGCTGCCTGTATAACCAAATACTTATTTTTATTCCTGTAAATTTTTCTTTCTCATGGAGACAAGAATATGTTTTACTACTAGATGGTGAAAATCTTGTTGTAAGAGTGACAGTAACTGTGTCCATGTGATTATTTATAGCGTTCACCCATTTGTGCTTTTTCTTTGTAAATTGCAGCTACATCTTTGATCTGTTTGCAGAGGCCCAAATAACATTCCAGACCAAATTCTCACTCTTGGAGTCACTAGAGCAGATTTTACAGTTTCTTTCAGGCCGTAAGTATGAATTTGTTAGTTGTTTCACTCAAACTTTTTTCTGTAATGTAAGTAACTGGAAGTTTGCATTATTTGGGGAGAGGAGGAGAAAAGCTTCTTTGTTTCGATTTAAATTATGAAGCTTTTAAATCTGACTCTGAGGACCTGTGTCTTTTTATTAAGAGTTGCTGTGAGACCCTCTGCTGGGAAACATGTGTGTTCATGCAACAGAACTGGTATTAAGAACTCCTTAGTGTCAAAACCTGAGCGTGTACCAACATACGTGCACACATACGTGCACATACATAGAGGATTTTTGCACACAATGCTATTTTTCTCCAAAACCTAGAAGGGTTGTGGGGTGGAGCTTGTTGACATTTATCTGATTGCACTTTTAGTGTCTTGTTCTTCCCTGGTCATGGAGTTATGAAAACAGGAATGTGGGAAATCGCATAATGTAGGTTTTTTCCCCTTGATTTAGCAAGCTTCTGGTTTACTGTTTATCAGCATCTTGTTCTTAATTTGCCCTTCTGCAAAGAAAAATCTCCAACTTCTACATGTGCTAAGAAAATGATTTAGTTCTTACTAACAGACTCTTCAGTAAAAGCACTGAAAAGAGCAAGCCCACTCCATGGAGACTAGAATATAGACTGTCTGTTCTGCAAGTACATCCTCTGAGAACACATCTATATATCCCCTCCAGCATCTTCCTCCTCATAGGCTGTTGGCACTCTGGCTTAACAGAGGTGCATCTGCTTATCATTTCTGTGGTCAAATTCTCATCGTCGGCATGTTTCATATGTTTTTTTAACTGCTGCTCTGTAGTCACTATTTTAAGCATACTAGAAGCTTGGAAGTGGTTGTAAAGGGTTATTTATAGCTATAGCAAAGGTTAGTTTTGTTTCTTTTCATAACGGGGTAGTCAGTTTTCTATTCTTTTCTTCACGAGACTAATATTAATTGTGTGAGCTTTTGGAAAAAGTAACCAAACTGTTTAAGCATGCTTATCTTTGTTTTAATTATCTCCTTTCCAATTTTTACTGTAGAGGAGCCTTAAGAAGTTTATGTAATTGTCTCAGGTGGCAGCTTCCCAATGCGTCGGAGACAAACTTCCTTTGAAATGCCAGTTTTACGTTTCTCCTTGCATCTTGAATAATGATGGCAAAACCTGACATAATGTATTTGTTTCAGATAATATTTTCAAGTCATTGTATTCAGAGTGTTGTGCTGTTCAGATAGGATGTGACTATGTATAAATGGGTGTATATTTGTGTTGTAAAAGTTATCATGTGTTATTCTCTCTAGGTACTGGGATATTTGTCAATACATCTGGATTGCATAAGCTCTCAGATATTATCCAGGTAAATAATTAACACTGCTTCTATATACCTATGAAGGATAGAAGAGTTGGTTTGTAAATGTGGAAAGACATTGGATCCATTTTATTCTTGATTGTATGTACACTTGTGCAGTGATGGAAGTCTATGGGTTTTTGAGGAGGAAGCTGCTGCCTAGTGGGATGATCTACTTTGATTTTTACCTGGGTTGTTCTTTTACAGTTTTGATGTCCCTTTTTGGAGATGCTTGATTTTTGAATTTGTCTGGTTTTAGCCTCCACCAGGTGGAGCTGGGTTGTTGAGCTGTTTACTTTCTGGCAGCAATGCTTGGGAATATGAGACCTTCTCACGGAATGACAGGACATGCTAACAGGAAAAACCAAACAAAAGATAATTTCACTGTAATTTAAAAAATTTAATTATTAAATTAAGGGGATCTGTAAATAAAAATCTTTTTAGTGCCACAGGAACTGAATGTGACACTTGTCACATCCATATGGTGCTGTCAGTCCTCTCCCTGTTGTGCATTTGCAAAACATTGATTATGAAAAACCTGGGCCACCTAAAATTAGAAGGTACAGTGGGCCAGTGGCCTGAAATTCAATTTCTAACTTCCCTCTGAAGTTGACCAAAGCTCTAATATTCTTGAGTGATACTCAAAAAAGGGTAATGTTTGGACTGCTTAAAGTTTAAAAAAAAAAAATAGCATCTTAGCCATAGTGTTACATAGTGGAAAATCTGCTGACGCTTGGGATGAAGTTCACTGTACTCCCAGAATTTGGTGATTACAGAGCATCATCTTGGCCTGAGTTACTGGGCATCAGGTTGAGTAGGACCTTTTCACTTCACTTCCTGACAGTGAAATAAAACCTTTACTTCCGAAATACCTGTGGGTTCTTTGGATCAAAAAGATCTCTTTTCCCCCATTGTTAGTAGGTGGGTGATAATAATGATGACATTTTAATGTGTGTTAACCATTGCTTTTCTGTCTTGGTTTAATGATTTTTTTTCTTGTATTAAAAATTATAATTCAGCCACTGATGCAAGAAATTCTATGATGTTAAGGTCTGTTATGCCTGGCAATGTTCAGTCTCTTTGTAGCTCTGCGGTTTTGTTCTACTCACTGGTAGCCTGCCTAAGAGATTAACTGCCAGACTTTTTCAGAAATCCTTGACGTCATAGATCTTTCCTCTGGAAAATTTGCTGCTTACAAGTGTAATCAATGTTTACTGGAAGCACAGGAGTGTCAAAAAAGGTGATAAAATAATGGAAACACAGGCAGGAGGAGAGTAAAATCTGTAAGAGCAAAGATGAGGAAGAACACAGCAATTTATTTAATCTGAGAAGTGAATTACTTCTGTGTCCATCTCTGCATTTGGCAGCAGCAAACAAATGCGTTTTTCTTCCTCAATATTCTTGCTTATTTCGACAACACTTGTTAGAAGATTTTTTTAAATGAAATTCTTTTCTGTCTGGGTATGGTGCCAACCGCGTACTTCAGTTTCCCCCTTTTTTGCTGAAGGATTTATAACATTCCCACTTATATACCCCTTTACCTGAGGTTTATTACTGTTTATAGGTTTTAGTGTCCCTTTAAAGTAAACTAGGAGGGATTAAATCATCTAGATTTGAATTTAGCCATTCTCTAAAAGTACTATCCTGAGTCTTGGATTTTATTTGTTTATTTTGAATGACACGGCTCAGGTATATTTTGTCCTATGTACCAAAATCTACTGACAATATTCAGGTTGTCTTCCTGCTGATTGCTAGAAAATCTTACAAAGAGGAAGTGTGAATTTCAGTATCACTGCTTTTCACCTAAGAATTTACTTCCTATATCAGCTTAAATGTGGAACCTCTTCTAGAACTGGAATTTAATAGAAAAGGATCATCTTTATAATTTAAAATTTTCCTAGAAAACATTATTAGATGCTTGTGGGAGAACAGTCAGCTCAAGTTAACACAGTAATTCCTATAGATGATTAATTTTTCTTACTTAATAGGATTTTCTGTGCTTACTTTGTCTAGTAGTAGTGTATGAAGTCATGTTGCACCTGTTATGCCGCTGGAGAGCAGCACACATGTCCAAAAGGACAACACAAAATTAACACCCTGTGTAAAACTAAAAATGAAGAAATGTATTCTAACTTTGCAGACCTGCACAATAAAGAGAAGTTATCTAGCTGTATTTTGAATGGTCCTGGTAGGTTTGCAGTACTGAACTCCTCGAATGCATGGATGTTTGAGGGTGTATTCGCAGTGGCATTCACAGTATTTCATTATCATAGCAGTGGTTCAACAAAACCTATATGTATGTTCTGAGACAGTAGTAGCAATTGGCATACACTGATACCGTAATGATTTGTACTGGAAGGTGAGTGGCACTGGTCTGTGGGGGAGGTGAGGTATGCTTAATTTAAATTAGTTTCCCAGGGTTTCAAAGCTGAAAGATGAGAAGATTCCGAAGTCAAAGCCAGGTTTCCTGATCCCAGTGACCGGAGCCCAGACATTAGTGTGTGCTGCAGGACTGGGGATAATTGCCTGTGTGTCCTCTTTCAGCCTGTTGATAGATGAAAGCTGATTTGAATTGGAAGAGCAGTCTTTCGCTGAAAGCTAAGATCCCTTTTCTGCTGCCGCTGAGGACATGCACGTGGAGAGTTATTGCAAGTCATCTGCCACATGATAGTTTGTTATCTTGAGATATTTTTAAGTAGGACTAGGTCACAGAGTCTTCGTTGGTTAAACAGAATGCCTTCTTGTTACAGACCTTTGTCTTCAAGACTTAATTTATAACCAGCTTGTTTTCATTAATAACAGGGTTTTTTTCTTCCTTTTAGAAGAACATTTACTAATTTTTTGTACCCCCTATTTTTCGGAAGTTAATAATTCCAGGAATTGTACTTTTTTCTTTTTGACTGGTGGAGAACGTCTTGTTGCAACTAGCTGATAATTGGATAATTCCTTTTAAATGTCTAAAGAAATTTTGTTTAGAAAAATCAACAGAAGTTATAAATATGAGAACCACAGCTGTTTTCATTGAAGTTAAACTGGAATGCCATATGTTTGAAAGACATCACCCTTAGTCATAAGACATCACACGCAGGAAAGGGGAAGAAGCATAAAACTCTGTGCAGAAGAGTTGATAGAAGCTTTTAATTTAATATATGGGCAACTATATGATTACAACTTGATTTTTTTCTAAGCAGCATATTATTAGTGTAGGGTATCACGGCTGAAATCTTGAACTAAGGGAATTCCTAATTCTTTTACACTCAGTTGTGACTCTGATCTCATGAACGTGTAGTGTGTTTATGTTTATCCACAGCCAGAAGTCCTGAACAGTGTGAGTAATACTGTCATTTGTATAGTTTGAATATATTTAGGTATTGGCTTGCATTTTTTTTTTTTTTGGAACAATGAGAAAGCCATGTGGTTAGCAGGAGTTGCCTGTAAAAAATTTATTTATTCAAGATTCTCTGTCTTTATTTAGTAATAGGAGCAAGGAGATATATTTAAGGTTATCACAGCAGTAACTTTGGTGGAGATACTTATCAGTGCAAAGGTACATTAGGGATTTTGCTGGAAACATTTGTTAAATCTTTCCATTTGTTTGCATCCATTTTCCAGACAGTATTCAACACTGATCCTCCAGAAGGCACAACAGGTTTCATGCCCCATCAGTCAATAACTAAATATTATAAGGTATGGGATGTTTTGTGTTCTACGTTTTTACTTGCTGGCATTTAATGTCTGCACTTAGTGTATCCATGACTCAGAAGGATGTGGATAGTATAGCAAATGATGATGTTGATTACAGGGAGGATATGTAAGTTATTCCGGTGGGGGGGGGGTGGAACATACCCAAACAAAACACCAAAGGAACTGTGGTTAGTTTAGGTTCCAAAGAATAAGGGGAGCTACACAGTAATTTTTAAAGAAACTCTAAAATGAAATCAGTGAAGTGCAGCAAATGTGAATTATTGAAAACTTTAATACTGTATATTATGCAAGAATTTATGTGTTCCTCCAATAATCTGTTCTCTGACTTTAGTTTGGCCTATTACCAAGCAAGTACAGTAGAGCCACTAAACCTCCGCCCCAAAGTCCTTACAATTTATTTACAGTTTGGGACTTACAGGCTGTGATGCTGTAATGAATTTTAGGAACAGATTTTTTTTTTTAGATAAAATGTAACTTTCATGTTAGTTTTAACACTTGATACTATTTTTGTAGCCAAATGAAGCAAGTCTAACACAGTAGTCCTAGTCTGTGTATTTCATTCTGGTGGACAATACCCAAATAATTGGGTTCTTTGTCTCTGCTCAGGGCAGCCCATGAAAAGTCGCTCCTGTAAACTTACTCAAAATGGGTGGTTAAATGGTGATATGCTTCTTTGCTCCTTGTTAGATACTTTATGGAAGACTGGAAACAAAATAGGAAGGACAGACAAGAAATAATATGGCCTTACTAACACTGTAAAAGTGACACTAATTATGTTAACTACCCTTAATATGGGCTAGCTTTTTTTGAGGGATGAAGTGCAAGTTCATTTCTGTAGCCATCTCTAGAAATATTTCTGTTATTTTCCTTCAGGTACATATTCATCTGGATAACAGTAATCGGAAGAAGAAACAACGGACAGATCTCTGGAATTCAACGTCTGCAAAAAAACAAGGTACAGGAGATGGTCATGGGGAGGCTCATGCTAAAGCTGGATTTAAAACTATTCAACTGTTCCTTTCTGATGATTGAAGACATCCCAATCTGCATTACTTCACGTTTGTGAACAGGGAGTCCTCAGGCAAATTTTGGAATGTCATTGTAGGGTTTTGAGTGAAACACCACTTATGTTATCTTGAATGTTAAAAATGACTCTGAGGAATAAAGGGCTGAACAGACTAACTCAATGAGGGGATGCTCGAGATCTGTCTATACGCAAAAAATTTTTTAAACCCAAATAGCATAGTAGTGTTCTTCATAGAGCTGGAAAGTCTTAAGTGCATGATTAATATGCCTTGCCGCCATGGTTCAAGTTAAAAGTATCAGTAGATGTGGGATTGGGAAAGATTTCCGACCTCCACTCACCAGAGAACCAGTGGGTTTGTAGGGTTTTTTTGTCATCTTCTGTAAGATGAAGAGACTTGGAGCATTAGTGTTGCCCCAGAGCTTTCTTTCTCTAGAACAGAGTAGGTTTTTAAGGCTTTGGGACTTTATGTCTGAAGAATTCTAGGATTGTTTGAGGGTGTTCCTTTGCAGTGTTATGTTTCCAAGTACAGCTCCATTTTGGATATGATTAGTCGAGGAGGTGCTTTTCACTTTTATAGCTACTTCTAAAGGGGAGGTGACATAAGCAATC
>WEKW01017789.1:0-12667 GCA_013389905.1 Sula dactylatra | reverse complement strand
TTTTCAGTCCTTCTTGTTCAACTGAGATTTCTCCCTCTCCTTGTCTCTCTCCTCCCACCTATTTTGTTCCTTATGCTCTGCAGAACTTGGTATCTGGAACTACCTCATTATAACTGTGCTTCAAAATAACGTATTTAGGAGAAAAGAAACTTGGCTTCTGAATCAAAGGCTTATCCTAAGGCTCCTACAAAGCACCATCAAGCTTGGCTTTGTTGGACTTCAACATTTATTCTTTCTGATATTCTCATTTATTTTTCTAATAAATATAGTTAGGTAGAAAACAAAACATTTTCTCATTAGAGAAGACAGGTGCAGATCCCTTTACCTAAGTTGTCTTAATAGAATACTTTCCAAGGATCTTCGTAAATACCTGGCCTCATAACTATCTACTTAATTACTCAGTTAAAGGCTCTTGAGAATATAAGTATTTATTTCACAGAAGTCTTTTTGTTAAGGACAAAAGTAACATTTTTCAAAAAATGAGTTTCCATGAATTTAGTGGTTTTGCACATAACACCCCCTTAAACATTTCCACAAAGTAAGTTCTGTTCTGTTTCTGAACAGAAGCATGCTGTTTAGTAATCTACAAATATTGTTTTCCTGAGAGATTGCTCAATTGGAGTTTGAAGTTACAGGAATAATTCTAAGCAGATTTTGCTAAATATGTGTGCAAGAAAAGGCTAATAGAAACACTTCAGCTTTATTGCATAATTTGGATGATTTATACACAATAACAATAAAAAGCAGTCACAGAATTCTTCTGTGATTTGGTAGACATTTGAAAAGCAAATACATCAGTATATAAAAACAGTACTTACAAGTACCTAGGCAACAGGCTAGCAATTTGTTGAGACTTGCACTATGTGCAAACCTAGCGGAGGCCAGGCAAGACTGATCAAGTCTCTGGTTTCCTGTAGTGGTGTAGCAGATTGTATAAAAATAATGCAAACCTTTTAAGAACAGCTGTTTTCAAAGGATTTTGTGGAAAATATTCACTCAAGTGTAACTCTCCACAAACTGTAATTGAGAATAGGCATAGCTTGGGATAGCTGATGGGATTACTGATCTTAGCTCTCTGTTCGGTGTACGGGTGCCACTTACAAATGCAGTATTGAACTGTTGCAGTTTTATGTTAAGATAAAATGCTTTTACTCTTGGTTTGCTTTAAATCACCATGTTGTAAACTATTAGCAAATCGTTTCTCCATGGATTAACTGTCCCTGTACCAGGAAAGGAAAAAGCTGCTGCAGAGATATACTTTGTATAACAACAGTTCCTGCTGGTGAATGGGAGATTTAAAAGGGATTTAATATTGTTAAGCTTGAAGACATAATTGCAGAACACCAGGCTAAAAATGTACTACAGTTCCAGCTTCTCTGAGAACTGGGCAACAGGTGCCTGGCAGTCATCCTGCTGGGTTGGAGAAGTAGGTTTCAAACTGAACATTGATGAGGCAAATGTGAGAGGTTGGTGGTGGTCTCTTCTAGGCCATCCTGTATCAGCACAGTTTGCTTTTATGCTGGACTTTCTTAGACTCGCTCTTGTCTGTAGATACTTACTGGCCTGTCCATATACACATCCTAACTGCAATTTGCACCAATTCTTAGTGTGAATTAAAGAGATAAATAATTAGCTAAACTTTGGAATGTGATTCTTCTAGAATCAGGACATAGTCTGGATGGATTTGCCCAAATGAGATGGAAGGATAAAACTTTAGCTTAAAATAAATGTTGTAATTCAAAGCAGTGACTCACTGGGCACATATTACTGGGAATTTCCTGAAACTGTCAGTTCCTTTTTGGAAATACAGTCTTTGAATGAAGCGTGTACTTCTAAAAGACATGCACAGATATCTGGATGCTAGATTTTTTCTTTGTTTTCTTTTTTTTTTTTACTGAAACTAATAATGCAAAACACAATCAGAAACAGAAACAAATGCTAGTGTTTTATTTGCCTGCTTTTGTTCTTGACCTAGATGATTGTTTCATTCCGTTGTTCTTTTGGCTGTCTCTGAAAAGCTGGTGCTGTTTTCAGCAAGATCACCAATGGTACAACTATAAGCTGAGCAATGAGAGAAATTACTAGTGTGATTTATTACTTTTTCTTTATATCCTTTCTGTTGATAATTTGTAGTATGCCAGATTTTCAGTGTCATGCACATTGTATATCCATATCCTACAAGAGATTTGAGCAGAAGTTGAAAGGTTTGGCAGTTGTTTGTGGGAAAGCAGAAAGTTAAGGTGAAAGGTTTATAGCCATTGGAAATTCCTGATGGAGCGGGGATTCTTCTCTTTTCAAGCAAGAGCAGGTGCAGAGATAGTTTTTCTAACTAGAGTCATTTGTCTTTCATCACAGTATTCTGCAGCTCTTCTACCATGCTATCCCTTCCAGTTGTCCTTGACAGAGGGAAGTGAATCAGTGGATGGAGGACTGAGTAGTTTTCTCTGCTCAATCTGCCTGTTACTTGCTGACAAAAAGATCTGATGCTCCTTTCTATAACCATCTTTTGACTAAAAGTATAATCTACTTAAGGTGTGAGGAAGCAATGACCCTTTAAACTAATTTTTGAACGGGCTTAGTAATTAAATCGGGGAAGGACCAAAGCAGAACATACCATACATCTGGAATTTTAGCTTTAGATGCTGGCCGTTTTATTTTCAGAAGTTCAGATGCAGTGTGCTATATGCTAGTCATTCCAATTTTTCTACTTACAGACTTGCTTCTTAGTGTTTTCTTTTTATTTGATACAGGAAAGACCTTAAGCTATTGGTGTTTCAGCCCTGGATACAGCATGAATGAGCTTGTTCGACAGGGAGTCAGGACAATTATCCTTACTAGTGGAACTCTCTCCCCTCTCTCATCATTTACAATGGAAATGCAGGTGTAAGTACCTAGATGTGTGAACAGTGCCATTACTGAAAATATGCAATCTGTTCTCATGATTTTATGTTTCATCCCAGGATTTTTGAGTGTTCTGGACTGGTAGCCAGTAGGGAATCATTTGAGTATGACTGGGATCTTTTGTGTTTCTTTTAGCCCTTTTCCTGTTTGCTTGGAGAATCCTCACGTTATCAATAAACACCAGCTCTGGGTTGGGATCATTCCTAAGGGACCTGATGGAGCTGTACTTACTTCTACCTATGAAAGAAGGTAATGAACTTCCATGTGGAATTCTGCTTTGAAGTCTCAGGTTCTGACATTTGGGGTTCTGCTTGCAGGAGGATGCTAGTGAATTAAGTGGTCTCTTTTCTTGTATAAACACTGTGCTGAATAACAACACTCTTTAACAACTACTGTGGAAAAATTAGAACTGGAGGGCTGGAAGGGATCAAATGTCAGGGCACTGAGTGCACTAATAGTCCTTACTGGCCCTGACCAGCCTCAGCAGGGACCTCCACCCACAACCATTTGTCTCCAGTTCCATTGTAACTACACCTGGCCTGGATCCTGTTCTGACCCTGACCTTCTGATTAACTTCCCGGTTTGACCTTGGACCTACCTGTCACTATGGACCTGGCTCGCCATCCCTGGACTGTGACACTACTTTACTGTCACTGGACCTTCTCCTGGTTTACTGACTTGAATTCCTGGCTTGACCTTGGATCTTTGCCTGGTGATCCGAACTTGTCACTGAGCCTGGCTACTGCATCTGAGTCTTTCTTGCTTGCCTTGCTCTGTCAGTGTGGGTCTGGGCCCTGGCTGGTAAGACCCCTGCCCTGCGTGCCTTCATACCATGCTCAGGTACCACCTCCATGTCCCTTACAGAGCAGTCCACCCTCACTGACATGGAGCTCCATCCTAAATTTCTTTGCTGAAGGCTTAATTGATTTGAAAAATGACTGGTGTTTGCAACAACTATTTTTATATTTAAAGCTTGTCACCATGACCAGCATCTCTCTTACCTCTGCATTGCCTTCGTAAGGAAAATATATCAAAATATTTGTCAAGCTTTTCATCATCATTTTCCTTGCTTTTGTCTGGTCTTTCATAATTTTGCCTGTGTATTTCTGTTCTTCAAAGTAGACAGTGCTTCTGCTGCCAGCAGAATTACTGCAAGGAAGGCCAGAACCTGATTTCATTGTGTACTGACTTCCATTGTGCAATATGATCGTCTCATTGGCATTTAAGCATATAATTTTAAAAGGCAGTTTCATGCTTTGGTGCACATGGCAGAAGGTTCTGTGCTTGCCAGTTCTCTGAAGTTACTAAAGAGTGACGTCATTGGTGCTAGTACTGTGCTTAGGGATGAATTCCTTTTTTAGTGTTTTGAAATGATGACCGGTTCCTTGTGTATATGTGTTCTTCCATTTAACTTTCTTCCTGTATTACATGCATTTTTATGGGCTGGCACATTCTTAAATCTATTTCAATCTCAACGTTATAGACAAACCTCTGGCTGAGAATTCTTTAATTTAGCCTGCTGCAGGCCTGACTTACTTTTTTTCAGCAACACAGAAAAATTAAAAAATAAGCTCAAAAGAGCCTTTACTGAAAGGAAAAAAAAAAGGGGGGGGGGAATGCCAGATGTTCCACAGAACTGGAAAGGGATTCAGCAACTGTAATTGATTTTTACAGAGAAGTAGTAGCCTGGAAAACCCTCAGACTTAATGTGCTGTTTCAGCCTATTTTGTTGAAGATACTGTCTTTCAAAGAGGGAAGGTTGGAGATCCCCAACACCTTTTTTGAAGGAAGGGAATTTGGTGTCTGCTGTGTTTCGACAATGTCTGTGTGGTGATACTGGTACTTATAGGTGTTAAAAAAATAAATACGTTTGTTTTTTTTCTCTGTAAGTTTCCTGGGAAAACAGTATGCAGAACTACAGGACACTAAAAAGAAAGAAACATAAAGGCACGAGAGAACAGATGACTTTTGAGTCAGGGCTGGAAGAAACAGAAATACTGCTTGTTGTAGAGCAGTACTTTTTCAGTCAAAGCAAAAGGGATTTACTTGGCTTATGCCACAAGTAAATAATAAGTATAGTAACCAAATTCACCCCTTTTGCCCCTGCAGCCTCGCCACACCTAAACCATCAATAATTATTTTAAATAGTTGTAAAATTAGTCAGGCTTGGCAGCATCTAGAGACTTTTCCGGCAGAACTTTCACCCTTAAATCGTTAATATTAATCATAAAAGTCATACGGCCGCCCATTTCTCCTTGTTACATTTTGATAATATTAAAGCTTAAATCATCTTCAGTGCTAATAATAAGAATATTGGATAGTAATAGTAATGTGTAGTCAAAGTATTACTAATTTTGTGTCCTTGGTATGGGTGCTTCCCACAGGAAGGAGAACAATTGGGAGTATGGATATGCTGATTTAGATGAATATCAGAGGAAGTCAATGTGTATGAAAAACATAGAAAAGGAAATAAAATTATGTTACTTGATCTTCTTTGTAGGTTTTCAGAGGATTATTTATCTTCTCTGGGGAAAACAATTGGTAAGTGAAGTGTGCAGATTTCAGAAATGGATTGTTGCACAGGATTTTTAGAAATCTCCTAGAGGGAGAAATACTAAAGAAGACATAATCATAGAATCATAGAATGGTTTGGGTTGGAAGGGACCTTAGAGGTCATCTAGTCCAACACCCCTGCAGTGAGCAGGGACATCTTCAACTAGATCAGGTTGTTCAGAGCCCTGTTCAACCTGACTTTGAACATCTCTAGGGATGGGGCCTCCACTACCTTTCTGGGCAACCTGTTTCAGTGTTTCACCATCCTCATTGTAAAAAAATTTTTTCTTTATATCCAGTCTAAATCTGCCCTCCTTTAGTTTAAAACCATTACTCCTTGTCTTGTCACAATAGACCTTGCTAAAGAGATTGCCCCCATCCTTCCTGTAGTCCCCCTTTAAGTACTGAAAGGCCACAGCCAGCCTTCTCTTCTCCAGGCTGAACAACCCCAACACTCTCAGCCTGTCCTCATAGGAGAGGTGCTCCAGCCCTCGGATCATTTTTGTGGCCTCCTCTGGACCCGCCCCAACAGTTCCATGTCCTTCCTGTGCTGAGGGCTCCAGAGCTGGACGCAGCACTCCAGGTGGGGCCTCACCAGAGTGGAGTAGAGGGGCAGAATCACCTCCCTCAACCTGCTGGCCACGCTGCTTTAGATGCAGCCCAGGATACGGTTGGCCTTCTGGGCTGCGAGCGCATGTTGTTGGCTCGTGTGCAGGATAGGACATAATAGGACAGAGAAAGGTAAAGGATTGCATTGCATATTTAAATGCTGTCTGGTTGTGTATGCTTCTGTTTGCTTAGGCAACTGGCTACTGTAATTGCATACAACCATTTGTTTGAGTCCTTGGTTTATTATTTCCAAGTTAGGAGTTAATTTTTTTGTCAGATGCATTTGGGTCAAAAATGTGGTTCCTAAACATGGTCAGAAAGTGGTGCAAACTAGAAAATCAATGCACAGAGGTGATGCAGCCAAGCATCATTTGCAGAGCAATTAAGGATCACAAGAAGTCAATGCAATTTCTTTTGATATTTTTAAGGGCACTGTGTTGAGCCCACCTTAAGTCAACATTTATTGATTTGGTAGTGTTTTACAAACATAATAGAACTACAAGATTTTAACAAATGAGGACAGAATAAAAGAAGAGCATTTGTGTAGCTTGGCTGAGATAAGATTGAAAGGAATCTGTTAAACCTAGAAATGCTTGAACGAAATGGAGGAGAGTGCTTTGAGGTGTTCAGCTTGGCTTAAAAGGTGAAATTCAGAAAATGCTTTCACAAAATACGAGTTTAATGTGTTTTTTCAGTAAAGTGTATATACTATTTGTCTAGAAAAGTGTATACTATTTGACAAGAAAATTCTCAAAAGCAATCTTGTGATACCTCATCCATTGCTTTGAATGTTTAGACTGCAGTGGACAAAGTGGAGAAAATGATCTAAAAATAGATCCTACTGGAACAAGGGAAAATATGGCAGATGATGTATATCTTTCATATGTAGTGTCTGGTCTAGCTCATAATATCTTTGATCATATTAACACTATGCTTTAGAAAGCTAGTTAGGCATCTGTGTTCATCTTGTCGTCAAGGTATAAACTTTATTGAAATGATTTAAAAACAATAAAAAAAACTTCTAATACACAAATGTTCATGTCAAGAAAGTAGAAAAGATTTTGGAAGGAACCCATGCTGTTAGTTTATTTTCCCTCTGCAGTCTGTGTACTCCATCCCAGGATGAAAATGCCCTCAACTATACTCTCGCCTATCTCGTTGCAGGTAACCTTGTGCGAGTTGTACCACATGGACTGCTGGTGTTCTTCCCATCATATCCTGTCATGGATAAGAGCCTTGAATACTGGAGGGTATGTTAACTACTCTGCCTTTATAGGTGGTTTAGTTACACACGTCAGTCAGTTTGTAGTTATGCTATCTAACCATGCTCATTAAAAACTAGTTGTTAACAAGTACACTATGAAATCTGGAAAGTAAAAACCTGGGCCAGGCTTCTTTTATTTTGTTCACAATAGACTGAAATGCAGTGTTGTAGAAACCAAACCCAAAAGAATCTTAATACATTATCCCATCTGATCTGATCTCAGAGTTCATTTAAATTTACCAGACTTTTCTTTATTAAATCTCCAAATTATAGTTGGTCTAAGTGTTTCAACTCTTGGGGGAAAAAATCTCAATATGAGCATTTATCTTTATGTTTACTTTATAGCTGTTGCAACTGTAACTTTTGTAACTGCAATGCTCATGACTTGAGTGACCCTAGTGAGACTTGGTAGAACAGTTCTGTTTTAAATGCTCTTCCTCCTTAAAAGCAAATGCTGGGACAGAGGTGTCATACTGCAGAGTGGGTCTCTGGGAGGTGGATGTTGGCAACTTGCAAGTTGAAAAGAAAAGAAAAGGATCTCCCATATGCATAATGTCTGAGTTGCACCAACTGCAAGGACTCAGCTTTAGTGTTAGGATTGCATGTTTCTGCTTCTCTTTCCCTGTGTTTGACAGAAGAGGAACAGCCTGTGTTGGGGAAGTCTGTGATGACCACTCCTGAGCATTCCCTTTCTTGTGGGTATGCGCTTGCTTTCACATGGCCATTTCTGATATGTTCATTATCTGTTTAACAGGAGCATGATTTTGTTAAAAGAATAGAAGAAGTGAAGCCAATGTTTGTGGAACCCAGGAACAAAGGAAGCTTTGCAGAGGTTGATTATTTGCATTGCATACCTATAACACTTTCAGAAACTGTTTTTATGCTTAAATGCCTTCTCCAAGATATGTTTAGTTGTGAAACGCCCAAACTTTATCCTAGGATAAAATTAAAACTCTTTGAGCGCTTCTTTGAAGTATAGTTCTTCTGTGCACCCTTCCTTTACTCTTTTGGCCTGTTGTGCAAGGTACAGTCTTTATTTGAAAACGAGTGATGTAACAGTGGCTAACATACACATGTACAGAGTAATTGAGTTGGTAGAAAGCTGTCACTTCAGTAGTCAGCATCTTTTAATGTTTTCCTCCCAGCTTGTCATGCTTTGGGCGTTAAGGAATTGTGCAGTGCCATCTCATTTGTTTATAGCCACTGTGTTTGCTTCTTTGAGTAAATAATATCCTTGAAATGCTTTCCTGGTTTGTCTATTTTAGCTAAGGATCTGCAGAAACACAGGACAGTCCATGTTTTACCTTCTCATCACAAGTATCTGACATTAATCTTTTATGCTTGCCCAGATGTATTCAGATTTCACAGTAATGTAAGGATTTTGCAAAGCAAATGGCTTCTTACATTTGCAATTAGTAAAAGTAAAGAAAATCACACTAAGCCAAATTAATCATATTTTAGATCTCAGTGTACAAGTCAAATTTAGCTAGTACAGCTTTCTACTTATGCATATGCAAAGGATAATACCATTCCTGCTCTTGCTTAAACTAGTTTATCTTTTAGGTAATAGATGCCTACTATGATAAAGTTGTCTGTCCTAAGTCCAATGGAGCTGCTTTTTTGGCAGTATGTCGGGGGAAGGTAATGTAACTGAGAACTTGTTTCATCTGAGACCAGATTCTATAGTTGATGGAAAAATAACATCATTCTGGATTTCAGTACGTTTCTGTTATGTGACTGTAATTATATGTGTTAAAAATCAAGAGAAGTAGAATGCCCTGAAGCCTTTTCAAAATTATGTCAAGTTTACATATGCCTCATTCCTGTTTTTATTAGAGAGATACATCTTTGAGTTCTTTAAAGGGGATGGGCATCATACTTATATTTCCTGTTGGCTGCTCACCAAAAACTCAACCCATTAGATGAGAACAACAGTTTTGGAGAACTAAAACATTTGTAATCAAACATGTTAGAACAACACTGCTAAAAACCCAAAATATTGCTTAGCGTTAAAAAAAAATTAACTTCAGGTCCTCTGCACACATTTGGTGGCCTTTCATTTATGTTTTCCAGTGCTGATAAATTGATTTATGATATTGTGGAAATATTTGCAAAATGATAAATTACTCTTAGGGCCTTTTTGCTGCTGCTTACTGAGAAGATTCAACTTCTTTTGAACAGTCTCCAAAGCAGCTGTTATATTAATGAAAAAAAGATACAGCGTTTTTTGGGTGGGACTCTCGGTTGAATATGTCTGTCTTTCCAACAATAGTGTATTACCCTGAGAGGAGGAGAGTCTGGAGAGATCGTGCTTTGCAGTAACATGCAACTGAAGGATAGACTGTTTAGTTTACTGTAGTCACAGGGTTAATAGTCTGACTGCAAAATTGAAAATATGTGAGAAAGGAAACCAAAGGAGCTCTAAAACTAGCTCACTATTTAGCCATCACTTCAGGATTCACTCACAGGTTGTTGCTCAGCTTTTACATTGGCAGTAGGTTCTAGCAAGCTTTTTGTGTTCTCTGAAAGAAACCTAGAAAACCAGTCCTTTTTATAAAGAGGAGATTGTGTCTCAGTTGCTCTAGTTCTTTTACTAGCTGTGTCTAGGCCTGGAGTGTCTTTAAAAATTCCCAGGAATTTTCTTTCCTGTTTTGAGGGGGTGAAGGGCAGGTTCATAGTGGATTTTTTTTGTTTCGGGGGTTTTTTGGTTGGTTGGTTTTTTAAATTAGGGTGTTTTCTTTTTGTCTAAGGTTGTTCTTCTTATGCTTTTATTAGCCTGAGGAATTTTCTTTGTGCCCAAGATAAAATGTCCATAAATTTAACTATGCAATTGCTAGCTCCAGATGGGTTATGGTGCATGCTGTGATTGCTCTTCTTAGTGGCAGTGCTGGCTTAAGCTGAGTGGAGTTGGTCATTCCACCTAACCGTGCATCCCTGACGCTATACTCCATCACAGCTGCTTGTGCAGCATGGTAAATGAGATTGGAGAATGGATTCAGCTGAAAAACAAACCAACTTTTTTTTTCCCCAAAATTATTTTTCAGTGTGTTCAACTCTTGATTTTGTTCATTTCAAAGTGATTTGCCAGTACAGCATGGGATGAGAGCATGTACAGGGGGGATGAGTGACAAATACTTGAACAGATATAAGCAGCACAGCTGGTGGATGCGACACTGTAGACTGGTAGATTCTGAGCAGATTTTTGGTAGCTTTCCATTATTGCTTTGAAATGATTCTGTTCATTTTTAATGTCAGAAGATTTGCTATGTTCTTATCATGTCTTGTTAACAATTCAGGGTATGGAAGGTTTAAACAGAGGTATTGACTGACTTTTAAGACATCTTCTGAATACAGCTGTTCTGCTTATCCAGGAATAAGACATATGGTTTAATGGTTGAGGTATGTTTTGTCAGGGCCTCCCAGAGGAAAAAGCTAAGTTTAAAGTCCCAGTAAAAGAGCAAAAAATGTGGCTGAAACTAGTCATAACATATTCATAAATTATACTTGGCTAGGGATTTAATTTAATGGAGAAAAAAGTCCAATAACTGCTGAATTGCTCTGAAATGTCTCTTCAAATCCTGTTGATAATGTAAAACACTGTCTCTTCAGGCCAGTGAAGGCTTGGACTTTGCAGACATAAATGGACGAGGAGTCATCATCACCGGGCTTCCGTTTCCTCCTCGTATGGAGCCCAGAGTTGTTTTAAAGATGCAGTTCCTGGATGAAATGAGAAAAAGTGGTGCAGGTGCACAGGTAATACTGGGTAATTTTTCACTGTTGGCTGTTTGCAGGTTCATGTCATTTGCAGGTTGCGTGTCTGTTTCTCCCTCTTGTCTCTGTGGATTTTGGCTTTGGTTATCCTCCTAGCCTGATGGGACCCTGAATATCAAAAAAAGTCAAATAACCTTGGGAGTTTGTCACAAATAGTCACCACTTTTTTTTTTTTAAATAATATTAAGTGTTCCAAATTCTCTCTCCAGTGACATGTTCTCAATCAAATATAGGCTCAAAACCTGGTATAATTAAAGTTTCAGTCAAAATCTTTGTAGGCATGTTATCCATATATCTTATTGAGGGAAGAATTGCCTGTGCTGGCTGGATTGCGGATTTTTGTTTTGGTGGTTTGGGGGCGTGGGCATTGTTTGGTTTTGGTTTTTTGTGTTTTGCTTTGTTTGGGTTTTTTCTATTGCTTCAGGCATGAGAATGAATGGCATTATAAATTCAGTTTATTGTCCTGCAGGATAGATGTTAGGTCTTAAATACTATGGTGAGTCTATTGTACTACCAAGGCTGGCAGTGCACCGTATACTAAATAGCCCCTCAAGTTGGATATTACTGCTTGGGTTTTCTGTGCAGCATAAGTCAGGTGTGATATTCAAGTCAAGCTGTGTTTGGCTTTCCAAGGCTTTTAGAGATTTGTCAGTAGATGTTGTTAGATAATTTTTAAAAATTATTTATTTAGAAAGGAATAGTAACACTACAGCACGGAGAATGTTTTACCTGGTAAATAATGTTAATTCTTTCTCCCACCTATTGCAGTATTTATCTGGGCGTGAGTGGTACAGCCAGCAAGCTTCCCGGGCTGTTAACCAGGCCATCGGCAGGGTCATCAGGCATCGCCAAGACTATGGTGCTATATTCCTATGCGACCACAGGTGAAACCTTGGCTGTAGAACGTACACATACATCAATATCTTTATATCCCAACACGGGTATTGGTATTTTGTATATAAATATGCTGATGTTACAGTATGGAGAAGGCTACAGTTCATAAGTAACTAAATTATTTTATATAACAGGTCATAAAAATATTGCACTACTTTAAGGAAGTAACTTGATTGGGTTTTTTTAATGCTTCCAAAATATGCTGTCTTGGAGCTGCAGAAAGAGATTAATGGTATCAATGCAAAATAAGCCTATCTGTTGAATTCAAGTTAGTAATGCTACTGGAAATTACGTGATAATAACTTAAGGTTTCCCATTTTCTCCATCTCTCATTTGAGAAGGCAGCCACCAGCACTATGGTTTTTGAAAGAAGGAGGAGGAAAATGAGGAAAGACAATTGCTGAAACAATATAATCGATATTAATGTATTAATGTATATTACATTAATATCCTTAAATATTATATTTAATTAATATATGTATATAATAGGCAACAAGGGTTTAA
This sequence comes from Sula dactylatra, assembly GCA_013389905.1. Lineage (NCBI taxonomy): Eukaryota > Metazoa > Chordata > Aves > Suliformes > Sulidae > Sula > Sula dactylatra. The sequence continues at coordinate 171 of WEKW01017789.1, read as the reverse complement.
TTGTTTAATGCTGAGGCTCGACTGGGGACAGTGAACACATCACAGTCCAGTACTACTATTACTGTTGCACAGTTATAGGTTTTATGGACGAAACTAAGAATTGGCTGATTGCGTGGTACAGAATCACAGTATGGTGGTGGTTGGAAGGGACCTCTGGAGATCATCTCGTCC
>WEKW01017788.1:121465-168185 GCA_013389905.1 Sula dactylatra | reverse complement strand
GAGAAGGTCCATCTTCAAAAACAGTGAGACAGTGCCATATGAGCCAAGAAACAGGCAGAGGAGACAGCATCAAAAGCACAGATAAAAGGGCTCTGGGAAGAAAACAACAAAGGCAGGTATGTACAAAAAATAGCAATCCTGCTTTTAATATCTTCATCTGAATTTAAATAAATTACTAACAAGAATATTACTTGTAGCCGCCCAAGTAAGAGAGACAGATAACAAACTGCCCCATCTAAAACTTCAAGAACAAAATCACAGTTTTTTCTGCAGTGTACTGGTGTGTCATGGATCCTAAAAATCCATTTCCATTGGCATTTAAGTGACCAGGAGCATCCATATAGATTCTCACATCTCCTACCATGTCTTTTGTTAACCTCAAATGTAAACATCAGAATGATAAGGAGAAAAAAAATGAAAAAAAAAAACCCAGCCTAATTGCTTTTTGAAACCTTGCAGTTCAGATATGCTACCCTTCTACCACTAACACCAAAAGGCTGCCACTGATCAAGTCATCCCTCTTACCCACCTTCACTACGCCCTATCAGAACTTAGCACTTGGCATCCCATCCATCCTGAGGTGTCAGCTTAAGCTATAGTGACCCTACAGAGTAAACTTCTTTCCTTACCTCTGGAATTTTCTACGCTTCTGTCTCCACAATGACAGAACTTGTCTCACTGTTCTGGAGCTGTAGATTAAAAGCTCCATACTTATTTCAAGTCTCACAAAAAACTTCAGCCATTTCAATCTCTCCTTGCTCCTGCCAAGAAAACCTCGCTCCTATTTGAAGGAGTTTCTTTTGCAGAAGTTGAAGGTTGTCACAGGAAGGAAAAAACCACTGAAATACACAAATGCACAGTGAACAGCTGGAAAGAAGAGCAGTAAAGACCAAGACTAGCTGTACAGAGTCTGAGTTCTACCCATGTGCTCTTAGTGGTTGGTGTGCTAAGGAAACACAGCAGGCACACTGTGAATTGATTGCATTTCTGCAGATTAGTGCTCCCATTGCTGTGCCTCTAGCAAACAATGATATAGGGTCAGACTGAAAAGGCAGAAACTGGATTTTAACACGAGCGTGGAATTCCTTCACAAGGGAAGAGAAGAAGTTATTTCAGTAAGCGGGAATCTCCAACCTCTCTCCCCTCACAAACTTAACAAAATCTTTCTGCCTCAGCCATTAAGCAAACCACATGCTTATTCTCACCATGACACACAACTCCCCCACCGAAACCCACTTCTACCATTCTACTTGAGAAATAATAGAGAGGACAGAATCCCAAACCAAACCTACCAGCCAAGTGCACACTACTGAGTAAGCACACTGCCACAGCTGTTGTCTCCCCTTCTCTCTCTCATAATAATGTTAGTTCAGACACAATTGCTTCCAAGCAGTTCCTAATTAATATTTTCAGGTACCAATGCACAAGTCAAGGATCTTAAAGAAGCTAACAAGGAAAGATGCTTTCAGTTAAGATATTCCAAAAGAAAGGTGATTGTCTGGATGTCTCACATGAATATTTAATCAAGCCGTGCACTTTTCTTCTTAATACATAAAAAAAGTTAAACCAAAATGCCAGCTTTAAGTGGAGCACTGACTGAGACACAAAACAGACTCCCAGACCAACACTTCACCTATGGAAGAGACCAAAAAGAATCTACCATACCATTATCTGAAATAAATGAAAATCGTGTTCCAGAAACCAGAAGGGAGACTTACAGCTTTAATGCAGTGGCAGTCTGCTGGCAGGTTGCGATCTTAGGACCTTTTAGGTTAGGCAAGAAGCTATTAGAGGAACCTAGACTTGGCAGTTTTTGCTGTGACAGTGTCAATATAGCAACCAAAAAAGGCAGAAGACAGGCATGGTGGATACTTGTGTATCTTACGCAGTTACGAAGAGACCCCTGCAAGATGCCCATCTGAGAAACCACAAGTCTTGGTCCAGAACATGCCTTAAACAAAAGGATTTTAAGTTGACAAATAAAGCCAAATAATGTCACCCTGAATCTTGTAAGCTTTCTGTAAGAGATTAATCATCTCTGCAAAGCAAGAGCCTGCTTCTGCAAAACTAGAATTCCCATTACGGTCTCAGTAAAACAGTGCCTACAGTGCTCATATTCTCTGTCTGAGTACTCAGTGGTGTCTCAAAAGAAATTAAAAAGATAAAGGACCAAAACAAGATTTCAGGCCTGTGAGGCAAAGCCCTTCTTGTTGTAGACACACAATAAAAACCTTCCTCGTCTGTGACAATGGCACAACTGAAGGGATCCACCCCAGCACAGATCCTCCTGGGAGGAAGGAAAAAGGAGAGAATAGAACAGGGAAAAGCTGCGGACATCACAAGAGTGTAATCTCCAAGCTCCTTAATATCCATATTCTGCCAGGCAGCCCACTGTCAAAACCAGACAGAGGAGTCAGCCACAGTCACACCTTTAGCCTTGGCTTAAAATCCTTTATAGAACTGTAGTGAGGGATTTGAGCAAGGCTTTCAGACAGCAAGGTGGTGCGCTGTCCTATATATCTGCTTTTCAGTCTGACAGATAAAACTAACTTTTATTTGTGTATTTGTTCCCACACTTACTGCAGACAAGACAGGACATAGATGGCCAGAATTCATCTGCAGAAGCACCTTCACATTCTGATTATGGTGACAGATTTAGCATTACACATGAAGGAAATTAGCTTGTGCTATCCAAGGTGTCCTAGAAGCATCAACCACAGTCTCCAGCATCAGAGCTGTTTTAGACTAAAGGAAGTCTCTAGAAGGGACCAAGTCAAACTTGAAGTCAAAAGGAAAAGATAGTTAGCTCTAAAAAACCTAAATTTGCTATGTGATCCAAACATAAGGTGCTCAAAAAAGACCTTGAAATTAGAAAGTTCAACATCTATGACTTGTCTATAAAGAATCTATTTTTACCAGTTATGCTGGAAGACTAAAGGGATGTCATTCTCCATTCAGAGATTCTTATCCCAGAATACAAGAAGCCTTTTCATTTTAGCTTAGGATTCTGCTAAAGCTAACCTTAAAACCCACTCATATCAATTTTTCTGTTAATAACCTAATATTACAATCTGCATATATATTACAAACTGTGTTAAATGCTTTCATGGAGACATGTCTAAGTTTACAGTTGTCAGCTGTATTCAATATGCAGTAAGATGACAACAGTGACAGGCTGAACACAGGCAGCACATGTAGAGAGATAACGTCTTATTAGACCAAATAACACAGTTATAGCTTGTTTCTCCCTCCTCCTCCCCTGTCCATAAAAGCTGGTGTAATAGAAGGATATTACTAATATCTATAAAAAAACACTGTAATTCACATTCTTGGACCAACGCTACTGCTATTGCTGTCACAAATTAAATGTATTTATGAATGAATTCAAATGAGATTCTGGATAAACTGCATGGAGAAAATGACACCGTTAGACTGACACAAAAGAGAGGCTTTAGCTCAAATTTAGAGGCCATATGCACACAAACAGTGCAGAGGCCAAGTTTTTCCATGCCCCTTACTAGGTCATTAGGTAAGCAAAGCTGAAAAGATACAACAGTGAATCTTAGAGGAGAAAAAACCTCAGAACCCCACAAAAGATGAGAGCCGAGGAAGGCTTGTCTCCCAGGCACCCTGCACAAGCACAGGGCTCACTCCTTGCCCACAGACCAACTGGTGTTTAATGCCCCTTAGACCTTTCTCCTGATCTCTAGGAAAATGAAAGCAGAGCGAGTTATTTACCGATTACATTAACCAGTTCAGAAAGATAAAGTATCAAGGCAATTTGCTATAGCTTTTACATTAAAAAAAATTCACTGGATTCCAGTACAGACAGCTAGACACAGTAGCAACTCCCTGTCCTACATCTGATCCAGGGAAGCAGGGAAGCCAGGGCATCTAGATCAGGGCAAGAAAGAAATAAACAGAGAAATACATGACTCTGCTCAGGTGAGCAAGCAAAGAAGGAGGGATACAGGAGCCACAAGGAGAAGCAAGAACTCTGTACAGAAGATTTCACTGTGAAGTGTCAGCAGAAGAAATCAAATGAGTCACAAGACAAGTTCCAGCTCTAAGGACCCCCGCACAGCAGATCCCTCTAATCAGCCAGGAGAAATAATGAAGCAGAGAAGGAAAAAGACAGCATGTCTTGAATGCGCAGACCAGAATTCAATATGAAATATTCAGTCAACAAATTCAGCTACTGCACAGTAAGGAATAAACCCTTCTTTTTGCTCAGTATGAAATGAAAGACAACCTTAGCATGGCTGATTGAATTGCTTCCCTGACTGGGCGCTTACTGTGTGAATATTATCTGCAGGGGAACACACTTTTCTGCAGGCATTTGCCTGGCTCGGTGAACGAAGAGCTTTCCTTTTCCCAGCAGAACAAGCCGCCCCAGACAAATGAAATAGAATAATGGAAATATTGAGGTCTATGCTTGTGACACACCCACCTCACAAAATGGGCCCGGAAGCTACCATATTTCTGCTCTTCCAGACCACGAAGCTGCTTGGGAAAAGCTACTAGGTAGTGACTCTTCTGCATCATCTCCCTTCATTTACATCTTACACAAACAAGGCCACAATGACAGGGGAAGACATTCACTCACGCTGTACTTCTGAATATTTAATTGCTGGAGCATGAAGTGACAGCTTCACAGAACAACATTCTAAGGAAAAAAAAGTCTACTACCATTTAAAAAGTCAGAAGGGGATTAATATCTTGCTTTTCTGGGAATAGCTAGTGTAACCAGTGTCCTTCATAAAGGGACTTCACCCTGACACAGAGGACATGGAGGTTTAACAACATGCCATCTCAAGTATGTACAACTGCAGCAAGTGAACTTGAAAGTTAGGATAGTAGCAAAGTTGACAGCATCCTCTGCTGGCAGCAGCAACATAAAAGCCCAGATTGTTGAGGATTTTACAGCTCCCAAAAGCACCTCCCTACTACACTACCACTGTAGACCATGTATGACCATGCTCAGAATCATCCTAAGTTTTAATCACGGTATACACAAGGGGGGGGGGGAATTACTGAAATACTTAGAGTACTCAGGGAAAATCCCATATATAAAAATAAATGACCATATATAAAAATAAATGACTGAAGACAGACTAGAAAGGTCATATTCTCTTTTCTGCTAAAATGGATTTTAATCTAAACTTCTAAGCTTTTGGTCTCCATGCCATCTAAGCACTCCATTACCATACTTCCATTTATTGGAAAGGGTTTACAATAAATTTGTTTGCTGGGATTACACTGGGTATCACTAGGACTCCAAAAGCTGGAGAGTAAAAAAGATGTTGGAGAGCAGACTTTAAAAGTTTGTCAGGAGGACCACTCAGAAGGAACTACAGTGGCTTACAGGAGTGCTGTTCTACAGTTTGGATGCAGAGTCATGCCTCAGTTTGACACAAGAGGCCATTTGGTCTCCTTACAGGAAACTAAGCCTTAACACAGATTTGCAATCACCAAGCCTTAAACAAAAAAAAAAAAAAACAAACCACAAAAAAACCACCAACCAAACAAATAAACAAACAAAAAAAAACAACAACAAAAAAACCAACAAACCACAACAATCCCAGGAACTTCAGTTAATGTAACAAAGTTGTACAGATAGAGCAAGTAAAAGTAACAGAACATGTTTGGCTGTCTCCTGCAGCCTTAGACCAAAGTCCTGCAAAGCCTCTTAGTGGTTCTTGTTCTGTCTCAAGATTTGAAGGACCTCATAAACTCTTGGCTCCACATCTGTTCCACGGGAGAAAAATATTCTCCTTTTCTTTATTTAACTGGTCTTTTAAATCTGGTTGAGATAGCCTCATGCATGGAAGGTAGGCTAAAGCATCCTTAATTTTCATAACAGACATTACAAGACCCATTTGTAGCAATCACTGCTCTAATTATTGATTGAATGACTTAACCTGTTCCTACAAGAAGCCCGAGATGCCTTTGATTGTAAACAGTAGGAGGCCACAAAGCAGTCCATGCTGACAACAGACTCAAGCAAGAGGGCAAGGCAGCACGCACACTTACTCAAAATCTTCAAATTCCAGATCGTTTCCCTCTACAGACGGGCTTGAGTTCTCTGAAGTGGAAGAGGACGAGGAAGAGCGGAGACGGTTTTGTTGGTATCGCATAGAGCGTTGTCGAATACTGTCCCTCCGGGAAAGATACTGGATCATCCTCTGAGCATAATACGCAGCAGGAGACAACCTGAGCAAGAGAGAGATATACAGACACTTGTGACACAAGAATGACAACCGGTTCAATTTTCTCTTTTGAGCTCCAAGTGCCAGGACAGTAACAGTATACCACAAAATTGGCTGTTTGCATTTTATCCGTGAGTAACACAGAGTAAATAAAGAAAGCAAGTAGAAGCAATTTTCCCTTTATATGCTACACTCCCACGTGATTCCCTTGTTGTGCAATCAGAAGTACTACACAGTACCTATAGACAAAAAAGCTCATCCACAGCACAGAGAAGTCTGCTTCTCAGGACTCTGAGGCCATTGTTTCATCTATTACCAGTTCACAAAACTAACCCCAGCAAGCGTCCCCGGTAAGAATCAAGACCATTCCCAATGTGAAATCTGCTTGCAGTGCCAAACAGCAACAGTCTTCAAATAAACACTGAAGGAAGGTGCTGTTGGACTGAGGGTATTTAACAGGGTCACCATAAAGCATCAAGCTGGAGAAAAAAAGGTTTAACAGCTTTAACTACTTTGTAATCCAAACAGTAGGGATATCATGTAGCGGCAATTTCCGCAGATGCACGAGATGTCTGTTATCAGGAGCATAAAAGCCTTGCATCCCACCTGAAAGGAAAACCTTCCTCTATAATTAACTCTTAATTCTCTCTTGTGCATAACTTGGCCTTTGCATCAGCTTGCGTCAGTATCACCCCCTTCCTTGGTGCTAGACAGGTAAAAACACACTCTTTTCCTACCCTGCATATATCCACAGCTCCTCGCCCATGTTTTGAGATACAGTATTGAAGTCCAGACACCTCAGATGCTTGAATAATCATTTATTTAGCCTTATTTGCATTAGGCTTGAACTCTCATTTGGGGGAAGGAGAAGGGGAGATTACCTCCCCCAAGTAATTAGACATTAAGATGTCTATTCCTTTAACTTCTAGCTCCCTCCCGCCCCTCCCCATTTCATACGTATGTTTGATTTTGTTCTTTTTTATTCAATTCAATTTACCAGACTGGTAGTTCCCAGGGCCATGAAAATACAATCTCATTTCCTGCGAAGGTACCACGGGCAAAAGACTGATAATGGAGAGACCAGCCCTAATCTTCAATCTACAAATGAAAGTGTGAACAGCTTTTAACAAAGGAAAATAAAACAAAAAAAACCTCCAAATGAAAACTGAATTCCAGGGTATAGTGTAGAAATGAAAATACACTCATCTGCAATCACAAAGAGAGGTGGCCTGTCTGCCTTATAGGAATGCTACCAACCTCCAGAACAGAGCTTCAAGCTAAATTCATTTTACAGTGGACCTCACCATTAGCCAGGAAGACTCTTAAGGATATGTTTAGTTTTATAGTGACCAATACCACGCAGTGCCTCTGTGTTACACTACAACCAGCGACAAAAACACAACTCCATAATTATCTCTAATAATAAGATTGTTAGAAGAGACTTTTTATTTTTTTCTCCCTTCCAGAGCTTTGCTGATTCTATGGGAATGTACTGGGAATAAGACTGCTTATATATGGAGAAGTTTCACATCCCCAGTAGCGTGAGCAGCAAACAATCAGACCAGGTCTGACGAAGTGCTCTGCTACTATTCCTAAAGTCATATTTCAATGAAAAACTATATTTAATAGTATTTCTAGAGACTGCTCCCTAGAGCAGCACAAAAGAAATATACTAATTCTTCAAGGGATAGAGGGTATTAATGTCATTTTGGCTGCAGACACCCGTCAAGGACATTCAGTTTCCCATTTTGCCATACATTCAGGGCTTATAAGCAAAAGAGAAGGTGTCAAGAAAGAAGGAATTAGAAGTCATATAGACACAACAAGAGAGTGTCTTCCCAAGGTAAGCTCCCTGTACTCCACTAGGATGCCATCTTGATAACGAAGCAAGTTTAGCAGACAGGCTACAAGCTAGTCTAAAAACTTAGTCAATAAGCAGCAAAAGGGTAAGGGGAACCACAGACTCAATTTGGTTTGGATTCCTCCTGGATCTTTTGTGCACTGTTTGATGAGTTAAAGCTTTTTACGCTTATATAACGTTGAAGGCTTCACTGTACGAACACAGCACTTCTCTCTACTCCCCTGAAGACTTAATAGGCCAAATACAAAAAAGCAAGGCATTACTCATTTATGAGGAGCTGCTCTCCTCTTTGGCCTTTTCCATAAGCCAAAGCCTTTGTGTATGCCTAAAAATAAATCTACCGCATAATATGTACACACAGAGAAAGAAAGGAACATGGAAACAAGGCAACACTGGAAATCATGAACAATGGTCTCAACAGTCCAGCAGTGTAATCACTGAAACTTTCTTCTTCACTAATATCACACCAAGGGGGAGTTCTACAGAAGGATATGAAGAATGAGTTTTGCAGACATTTAGTCTTCTCAAATTACGCAGCACATCACAAGAAAAAACACAATGATGCTTGTTAGAAGAATGAGTAGGCAATAATAACTGGCCATAACAGATGATGAGATACCAGATTCAGCTTCCTGACAGCATACGTTATGTAGACTGGATAGACTGTGAAAAAGATTTCCAAAGAGAAGACAAGAAACTCACGTCTGATACACAGAGAGAAAGGTGCAAGGGGTAAAATACAAAAGGGCAGGGGAGAAATATTTTCAAAGCAATAGGCTAAAAACTCAATCTTTGCAAATGAGTGCATGCAGGGCGAAAAAAAAGAAGTGTTTGTCAGGCTGTATCTACAGTTATGACACAAATCAGAACCAGAACCAAGTGCCAGTATAAGCGATTTAGCTGTCCTGGAGGAAGGAGAAGGCTGCAAAGCAGCACAAGGAACACTGGTTAACATCAAAACATATCTCTTCAGTTCGTTCAGTTACTGAACACAACTGCAAATCGGCCCCTGACCAAAGTTAGCCTACCAGCTGGCTAAGCACATGCCAGTCACAGCAGGTTGCCTAGTCCATTTATTTCTCACCTGTGCTTCTAACAGAAGAGTGACAAAACACAGATAGAGATTATTCCATACTTCTTAAACCAAGTTTGCATCCACAGGACAGTAGGCTGTATTTGACAACAGCACAGGAGCTAAATTAACCTAGTCTCTGAGGGGACTGGACCCCATTTACCGGAGCAGATGGTTCAGAGTAGGAGAGGCTATTCTGCCACACAACAAGGCACTGAGTGGGAGAAACGCTGCAGTGCAAAAAACAAGAACCGAACAGCTTCTGCCTCACCCAACAACCATGTCATCGAGAGGCAGTGCATTCTCTAGGCAGCCAGCGCTGCTGGCTGGCCAGTGAGAAATGGAACTGAGGAAGAGACATTTTGCTAGCATTAGTAAAGTTCAAGTGCCTTGCTCTAAATGGCATCATGAGTACTAACGAGCAAGCTACTGCACAGCACAGTGTCCTCAGCTACAGTCAGACATCCAATCCAGCTGGCTGCATTTATGGACAACATGAAAATTTTTTTTACACAAAGCCTGCTTCTCTTCACCCTCCCCTATTTCAGCATTTTCTAAGGAAGTACATTTTAAAAAAATCACGTCAACTGGAGAGCGTCTAGACCCAGTTCCCCAAAACAGCCGCCTGCATCCCAAAGCACTATACCGCTGTGCAGACCCCCACGCTTCCTAAGATTTCAGAAGCACGGACACCACTCACCAACCTCGCCTTGATGCCGATGGCCAGGATGTTCACTGGCATTATTACAGCTCACACCTCTAAATGTCTCTCAGCCAGCTGATGTGTTTTAAAGGGGTTACCTGTTGGTGTCATCAATTTCCTTCATCTCATCTACAGTGGCATACATACTGCCAATCCTTGCGCTGGTAGTGGACACCAACTTTTGGTTGCCTCCATCCCACATAAGCCTTCAACTCACAGGCAACATTCAGCCTGAGGGTCTCTTTTCTGGTAACTTCCCAGCAGCTTAAATCTTTTTCTAGAGATGTATCTACAAAACATCTTTGTGACACTTTATATATGCAGTCTGGGAGCATCTTTTTGCATACTGCTATTTAAAAAAACCCAAACCTAATATAGGTGTTCTTTGATGACAGCTTTATTTGATTCCTCTGCAGATTGTTTTCTGAGCTCAGTGCATATGGAAGCTGTGGAGAATGACAGAACAGCCAAGCTGACCTTAGAGAAGTTCAGCAAGGCCACTGAGATAGACTGCTGCAGTCTACATCAGAATATTAATTCTAAATCTGAGGGAACTTCAAAAAATGTTCTCCCTGCCTCACTCCTGACCCAGGTTATTCAAATATAGCACCATTATAGACAGTAGATACAGAAACAAAACACACACGTGCACTCTTAAAAAATTCTTCAGAATTAAATTAAATTTAAAACAAAAAAAGACAGACTCCATTGGCGACAGCTTGGTCTTAAGAAGGTATATGTATTTTCCTCAGGGGCTGGTGTTGGAACTGGCGCTGTTTAACATCTTTGCTAGCAACACAGACAGTGGGATCAAGTGCGCCCTCAGCAAGTCTGCCAACGGCACTAAGCTGGGTGGTGCGGTTGACAAGCTGGAAGGAAGGGATGCCATCTAGAGGGACCTTGACAGGTTTGAAAGGTGGGCCCGTGCGAACTTCATAAAGTTCAACAAGGCCAAGTGCAAGGTTCTGCACCCGAGTCAGGGCAATCCCAAGCACAAATACAGGCTGGGCAGAGAATGGATTGAAAGCAGCCCTGAGGAGAAGGACTTGAGGGTGTTGATTGATGAGAAGCTCAACATGAACCCACAATGTGTGCTTGCAGCCCAGAAAGCCAACCATATCGTGGGCTGCACCAAAAGAAGAGTGACCAGCAGGTCAAGGGAGGTGATTCTGCCCCTCTACTCCACTCTTGTGAGACCCCACCTGGAGTGCTGTGTTCAGCTCTGGGGCCCCCAACATAAGAAGGACATGGACCTGTTGGAACAAGTCCAAAGGAGGGCCACAAAGATGATCTGAGGGCTGGAATGCCTCCTCTATCAAGGACAGAGAGAGCTGGGGTTGTTCAGCCTGGAGAAGAGAAGACTGCGGAGGACCTTATAGCAGCCTTCCAGTACCTGAAGGAGGCCTACAAGAAAGATGGAGAGGGACTTTTTACAAGGGCATGTAGGGCTAGGGCAAAGGATAATGGCTTTAAACTGAAAGAGGGTAGACTTAGATTACATTTAGGGAAGAAATTCTTCACTCAGGGTGGTGAGGCACTGGAACAGGTTGCCCAGAAAAGCTGTGGATGCCCCATCCCTGAAGTGTTCAAGGCCAGGTTGGATGGGCCTTTGAGCAACCTGATCTAATGGAAGGTGTCCCTGCCCATGGCAGGGGGATTGGAACTAGATGACCTTTAAGGTCCCTTCCAACCCAAACTATTCTATGATTTTTAATATGTATTTAAATACACACAGACCTAGATAGATGCACGTTTACTTCACCTTCATTTCACTTTTCCACTTTGTTATATAACAACATCTGGAAGTCATAACTTCGTTACACACTTATGATGCTACAAAAAAAAAATCCAACCTCAAAATGCAGTTACACTCCTTTTAATCACATCCCCAATTTGTAACAAGTTATAGGGACAGCTAAAAAGATCCTACCAGCCTAGCACACCAGTAAGGTTTATGGAGGAAGACTCCGATATGACCCCACGCAAACTTCCAGCTCATGCTGATTATGCATCTATGAACCTCATCCTCTGAAAAGGACAGTGAGACTTACTGGAACAAATCAACCCCTCTTAGAAAAAGTTTCAGCAATGGACTTTTCTTCCAAAGCTCCTTACAAACTCAAGCCACTATCACTTCTACCACAACCTAAACACACTTCAGCTGTCACATGAAGAGCATCATATCAGTTAAAAAATGGCTTCAAGTAGAAAAATATTTTTGACAATGCTCCTTATGCTAGGAAACGATCCCTTTTCATACATTTTACTGAGCTTCATCATAGCAGAGATCTGACAGAGGGGGGGAAAAAAAATAATTCAGTAACCTAGGCAGGCCCTCCTTTTCTTTTTTAAAAGGCAGCTCCCAGAGAGCCAAAATCAGTTCTTACAATCTGTGCTCAGTAAATTTGCCTGCTTTGGATCACACATTCCAGAAATAAGGAATGGCGCAATTCCAGCCATTCAGCAACTCTTGGCATTCACAAATTGACCTGAATATAGTAAAACCTTTTAATTAACATTTGTAAAATATCATTTTCATCTTTCCAGGTAAATCAATCCCTTCACCTGTCATTTAATCAATTGCTATTTAGAACACTTTTACATTTATCAGCATCATTCTGACACACGATTGCCAAGACTTTCTGCAGTTACCTAGGTTGGTTTCCCAATGACCTTATATATAGGTAGCACACTTCACCTTACCTTCACCTCACTACAGTTTTATTTACATCATTCCTGAGCCTTTGAATTATCTTTACAAAGCAACTCTCTCCACTATAAATAGAAAGAAGCCTAATATAAGATTTCACTCGTACAAAGCTTTATCTGCAGAGATAGTTAGCAAGCATCTATTTACCAGCATAATTATACCATGTGGCCAGTTTGCAACATTGCTTTTTATTCCAGAACTTGTACTTAGAGCATCAGCTGTATAAAAAGGCAGATTTTGTTGTTAATGATATAAAAAAATTTAAAAAATACCACAACAACAAAAAAACCCACCAAACCAAACCAAACGTCCTTCAGCAGCTTAGATATTTAGTTTTCAAACACTGGTATTCCTGTACTCTCCTTTATGATAAATCCTAATAGCCTTCAGTTCATGCAGCTACGCCAGAGGTTCCCCAAGAAGCTAAATCAGATATATTTGACACTTACTGAATTTTTCTCATTCATAGCTTTGCTAAACCCATCTAAAGAAAGCTTATTTGTCACAATTTATTCTTTGAAAGCTACCAAAGCTGCTTGCTGTTCACGATTCTATCATTTCTTCTGACAGAGTCTGTGGGTCACATTATCCCATCTGTTGCTTTCTTAATAGGCTAAGTAGAAACTGCAAAGATCACTCCTTTCCATTTTTGATAACTCTGCCATGTTTGCTTTTTCTACTCCTCTGAAACACTCCCACCTCTTCTGGAGATTAAGCAGCACTACAGGTGTTTCTATGTCTAATGTCAATGACTCATGACTCTTCAGAAATAATTGTCAGTATTTTCTTCTTAGTTAAGTATACGTAACATCCTGATTATGCTTTCTCATACGGATACATTTATGGAGACATTCCATTCTTCCAAGCATGTTGCTTGCTCACACCAGCTCCTAACTGCCTTTACTGCATTCTCCCTTACTCCTGAATAGACTATTTGGTTTTTCTTCATTTTTCTTCAAGAGATACTTCAGAGTTATTGATATCAATCTCATTTACTATTGGACCTGCTTTCCACCTGGTGTTCTCCATCCCAAATGATTTCAGGAATCCTTATGTGCTTATTTCAAGAGCAATTTCTTCCTCTTTTCCCTCATTCTCTCCCAGACTTAACAGCATCTTCTCATTGGGTTTGCACCCTGCCTCCATGGCAAGTCATCAAGGAGGAGATGGGCCCAATATTAGAACCATTCCTAAAGTATTCAGTGAGTTATACAGACATTATGCTTTTGTCTATGATATTTAAATGCCTTTAGATTGCATTTAGCTCTTACCTGGCTGGATCTGGGTAGATCGGATGTTCCCGGGACCCTGCTCCATCATAGCGAGATAATGAAATGAGGGAAGACTCCAGCAACCTCCTAGAAAGGAAAAACAAATGATGAAGTCAAAGACCATTCAGGAACATCCCCCCTGTTTATGTCCTACTTTCTGAAATCTCTTAAGACTATTTCTGTCATCAGTGCAGAGAATTCTGCAACATACTGAACCACTCACTGATGGCATAAGTGTTTTCACCACACAGCTAGTCAAAGTGTAATATTCTCACTGCACAGGAGGAAGAACACCTCAAGTAAGAAAGAAGAGTGGTCCCGAACCTGCTTCCAAGTCTCAAGAGAAAGACGCAGATGCCACTTCTCCTTTGGAGGCAAGCCATCCCAACTTGTCAGGCCCATAAACACTAACGCTGCATTGGCCAACTGTCAAGTTCTTACCTACTCAAAGGTGGCTACACAGAGAGCGGGCCAAGGAGCATGGGACAAAAGAACAGAGCTTGGCATGTGGACTGTAAGGGCACCACTGGTGTTTATCCACAGTAAGATATTCAATCTTAGTCTGAAGGCTCAGTGCGAGAGGTTTTCAGCTACAAAAAACGTTCATTTCCTCTGTATCTTAATCAGCCACAGGGAAAGACACCAAATATTCACTCAAGAAGTAAATGTATGCAAATGCAGCCAGACAGCTTGAATTTGCGTGAAGCGAGTCTGAGTCATGAAGGCAGCAGAATCAAAAGCATATAGCAGGAACATGTCCCCCACCCTGGCTTCTACATGCACCTCTACCTAGGTTCTTGTCATAAAGCAGAGGATGGCATTGTTTCAAGGCTTGACTCATTCAAGCCTGTTGCAGCCATTAAATTAACAAAAGAGATGATTTAGGGCGGGTGCAAAGAGTGGAAAAAATCAACCGCCAAAGTTTATAAGGCTGCTGAGTTCCCTTTAAAGTCTTTTTGCCTCAGGACTCCCGCTAAATGTTGTTTTCCAGTATCTGCAACTTAAATAAAAACTGTTGTGTCAAAGAGGTCCAACACCACATCTGTTCTTTTCACCCACACACGTAATTGGCAAGAAAGATTTGAACCTATCAGTCTTAGGCCCACACTCCTAATTCACAGTTAGCATTTGCAATGCAGGACAGCAAGCATCAACACAGGAAGCAGGAAGAAGGACCAGATATAATCCATGCCCAACTTTTCTAGCCAGATAAAGACAGTAGAAATACAAATGAGACATGTTTTTTTCCAGCAGCAGCCCTCCCATCAAGATCTCAAGGCAACTTTTTGCTGCCTTCCAGCAATTAAAATAAAAAATTTACTTCAATTTTACATTATAAATCTAGAATACAGAAAATAGCAAGAGATCACTTCAGTTACTTGGAAAGGCACGTGTCAGCTCGAGAGACTCGGTACTTGCTGCAGAGCACTGGGACTCTACAGAAGGCAAGAAATCCTGTCCTCTCTGGCACAAAGTTGCTTGGCAACCATTTGTCTTACTCAAGAACAGTTATTAAATCTCTTAAAACTTTGAGAATTAATTAATTCCCCAGGTTATTGAGTCAAAAGCTCTAACCTTCAACACTGCTACAGATTAGGAATCCCTTGGCTCCCCAAAAAGTTATCATACTTCAATCCTGCCTTACCAAACCCCCTGTCCTGCTCCAAATATATGTCAATATATGCAAAAGCAGCTAATCCAGAACAAATGGTGCAACAGCCTTATGAGGTATTCCTATCACCTGCATCATATATAAACTGCTTTTATTCCTTCTGGGAGGAAAGGTAGACAGGTTAAAATTAGCAGAAGGGATATTCTACCTATTCAGTCAGCTGGCCCCTTTCTAAACCACTGGCTCAGAGTTCAGAGGCTGGATTACTGCCAACATGCTTTTTAGAAGTCTGCTCTTCAGAGCTGCTTACGCAGAGCACTTCAAAACCAGCAGTTTGCAAGCAGCCTGGATGTGCTGAGGCTGCCGTCCTACCAGACCAACCTGCCTAATTGCTGGACTTAATCAGGGAGAAAGAGGTCCCATAGCACACAGAGCCTGGCAGGGCCATAACCCTAGAAACAACAGCTGCCCCCCTTACAGGTGTGAGCAACCTACACACAACCCAAGTGGCTTGTTTGGTGTCATTTCCCTGCAATGCCTATGGTACCCTGATAATATGTGCACACACAAATAATCGAACTCATCATCCCTCTCAAAAGTCTTGGCACCTGTACACTACACATGCCCCTCTCCCTTTCTAGCCTTTCAGGGTCTATCTACTAAATGACACAGCAAAATCATAGCCAAAAGGGAAGATGACCAGTACATGCCGCCTGGCCCAGCAGACTCTGTTAGAAAGGAGTCTCCAGGTATTCTCCAGCCATATTTCTCTTCTCACCTTTCGAAAGGCTGGCAATTGCCTGGGAAGAGCATTGACTTAGAGGAATCACCTCCAGGGAGCAGCCAGCAACTGCACTGCAGGAAATCAAAATGTATTCCAATCAGAAGGCACCAGAGGGGCGTGGGAGCAGGAGTAGGGCACACGTTGTAGTAACTCGGTACAGGTTTGTTGCCAGGAGTCCCTCTGCTTGGCTTGGGAACAGCACCTTGGGGAATCTATAGTTCTCACCTCTATGCCCAATCTGATCCCTGAAATAAATTTTGAAGAGCCTTGCTCTACCAGTCCACCAGAAGAGAGCTGGTATGTGTATCTCACCCTGAGGCACACAAGCCACATACTAGGGTCTCATTCAGATCAGGTGGACAAAGATAATTCAGTTAACAGTAACTGCTGAAAGCTACAGCTGATTAAGCCTGACTCGTAGTTTTTAATCGCCTGACAACTGTGCCCTCCCAGATCACAGAGCAATGAACAGATCGATATAAATATATAGAGTAGGTAAAAAAACCAAAACAAGGCAACGTGCAATCTCATGAGATCCAGATGGACCCTGTCTGCACTTAATGCTCCAGAGAACAATATCTGTACTGAAACCAGAGTACTAAAAACAAATAAAGTCTATTATTTAACTAGACTGAGCCCTTGAGGCCCAAGTTACAGATCCAAACGCATTTGGGACTGACAAATGGATTCAATAATAGATACACCACTATAATCATCAATAAAGTGTCCCATTGTGACACTGGTAGTGTAACCTACTGTCCCCGTCCGTTCCGTTCCCCCCCGGAAGGCACAGATAAATGTTTTTAAAGTCAGTCATGCTGCACTCTGTCAAGTCTTAGGTGCCACATTTGTAGCTTCTGCCACCCAAAGTCCCAGAAGAGACACAGACTATTTGTTTTCAGTAAGCCCAAAGTGTAAGGTAGCCCACTATCCTACCACAGTAAATGGTGAGGTTGGGAGCAATTCTGTTAAGGAGGATAAAAATAATCCACAGATCAATAGAAGCAGCTCTGTTACACAGAGTTGCTAGCCACTAAACATCTAAGTTTCCAACAGAGAAGCATGCAAAGAGAGAACAGAAATGCATATTGCTTGCATCTCCTTTTGAAACGCTGCAGTAGATCACACTTGACTCCTGAATCCTTTCTGGAGCTCACAGCACCCTCTTCCTCTCCCACACCCCCCATTTTCACTACCCAGATATATAACAGGCTAACACAAGGCTCTGTGGAAGCAATTGCTCCACTATCTCTGTCTAGACAATATGAAATTGTCACAAGTGACATCTAAAGTACAATTAGCAGAGAAACTGCAATTTCCACTCTCCTCCCCCGCTCACCAGGAAAAAAAAAAAACCAAAACCCACACATTATCATCCTCCAGGTTGTCACTCAATGCCGCAATGATGAAGATTAACTCTGCTCACCCTGAGAGATGCTTCTGGCCCAGCTTGCCAAAATAGGAGAGGGGTTGTAGTTTTTTGTTGCTGTATTTTTTTTTTATTAAAACCTACTACAAGACGACATAAATTGCCTCTGTTCAGCAGCACTGAGATCTCAGCAGCCCCCTTTTCTGTCAGACGTCAATAGCTATGGAACCACCACTCTACGCTCGGCTTTGTTACCTCGGGTCTGCAAACAGCAGCAATTGCTGGCGAGGAGGGAAAGGAAGCGAGTCCAAGTTACAGGACACCTTTACATAAGCGAGAGAGAAAGAGTGCACGTATACAAAACACTACAAGCAGAAAAGGGAATTTTCTCACAAATGAAGCAGCTGAATGCCAGACGCTGCAGCTCAAGGGGAAAAAAGTCTTGAAGCAACCTTCTCACAGTGCATCAGCCATTGGACTATACCCACACTCTCCCCACGGGGGCGAGGATCACCACCAAAAGCCTCTTGGGACAGAGTGATTCATCTCAGCAGGCTTTGAGAAGATATTCAAATGCAGCAAATTTAACTTCTCAGTAACAGTTTCTAAGGCTATGCAATTCCTACACCACATCTTAGATTTGCTGTCACAGCACGCGCATTACTGGGTAGCGCTACTCCACATGACACCAAGGGAAGGGCTTTCCTCCCCATCCAAAAAGTAGGCACTAACAAAGAGCACTGAGGCTTAGTTTCCTTTAAATCAAAAGGGTGTTCAGTCTGCTGCCATCCTCCTAAGCTGCTGCTGCACACCAACAACCAGAGCAAACCAGTAAAGTAAAGCAAGCGCTCCTGCCTCTCCCACAGTCCCAGCCTTCACCTATGAAGAGGGCCTAAGACAGAGCAATTCATCGTTATCCTTTGAAGCAGAAGTATATCGACAACTCTGGCAGCTTCTGCGAGTTTCCTCCTCTGGTTTTGTATCTTCCCTGGAAAGGCTTTTAAATCCCCTGCTGCCCATTTGGAGGTGAAATTACCGCACTACTTCATATTACATTCTTTTTTTTCAACCCTCCAAATTACAGCCAGCAGTCAGTTCTCCTGAGCACTTGCACCTACGGGTGTGCTCCTGCGGTTCCTCACAGGAATGCAAAGAATAGCAACAGTTTAAAGCCAGATTCCCTTCAGTCCTCTTCCTCTTATGGCTGGGCAATGTTTAACCTAAAGATAAGAAGAAAGCTGAAGCATGAAGACAGCTGAATGTTCTCCAGCTGTCCAAGAGTACTGCTACCCTCCCTGAAACCCTAAGCTCAATTATTAATCGTTAACAAACCAAATTAATTCTTGGAGATCAATTATAGCCTCAGTAGAAAACTAGAAAACTATTCTAAACAAAAATCTCAACCAACCCAATCCACTGTCTTGGTTCCCCCCCCTTCCCTTTTCTGAGAAGAATAGGGAAAAATTATTTCAGACATATCTGTATTTTGTTGCCTACTTTCAAAGAGCAAATTGAAATCACATAAGGAGAAAGCATTAAGCATTTTGTTCCAGAGCTTCATTTTCCATAAAAGTTTTGTAGTTCTTGTCAAACAGAAAAACACTATTGCTATCACCAGTTTCATATTCAAGCTTAAAATAAAAAAAGCAATCAGTATGCAGTTCTAAAGATTGCCTGAAAAGATGATTTCTAAAATTAAGTCCTTAACATAATCTACTCTGATACCTCTAAGCTAACATTTCTAGACTGTTTCAGCTTTCACATGGTTATGGTTGGGCAGATTTAGCCTGGCATCAAGATTAGAATTAAGGCACATCAGAAGCAGATGATTAGAAGAGAAGAAACAGTCAACCAAACCGTCAAACTCTTCTTAAGACAGCTGTAACCATCTACAACAGATAAATACCCCGAGAATTTCACTACTGATGAAAACACTCACTTTTGCAGCTTTCTCAGTTAGCTCCTCCATCCCCTTGTTCTCATCTTCGCCATACAACTCATCCTCAGTGAGGAACAAGAGTTGGTGGCTGCCTTTCTTACGAGTATCCAAGCCCTGTCAGGCATTCTTTTCATCACTTTTTTATTTTTAAAGTTATTCCACATAACAAACACCCTTTGCAAGAAAATTTCCTTTCTTTAAGGAAAGCAGTGACAGCAAAGATGCAATACGTGATCACAGATACATTCCAAACATGGCCTTTGTAGAACACTTTGGCCCGTTTGTGAGAAAGAATTTGCGCTAACTCTGAAGGGCAACCAGGGGCAGAGAAGACATCCTTCCCAGCTGGAGGTGTGGAGTTGTCAGAGAAGCAGGTTTGACACAGGACGGAAGTTATCAGAAAAAAATATTTTTCCCCCTTCACTGATTCTGGGCAAGAATCCTACAGAAAACAAGCTGTAAAGATTTCTCAGTCAGAAAACAGAGAGCACATCAGGTCTTCAGCCAAGATGGGAAGGAGTACATTTGGGTAGGAGTGCAGGGAAAAGGAGCACAATTACATGAAACAAAGAACTGTGAGTAACAGTTCAAACAGCAGAACAAGCACTGGGATTTGAGTTCTCCTAATCACCAGGCAGCAAAGTTTCAAGAAGAACCTGGTTAACCCTTTGAAGTTTACCTGCTTCAGTTTAACTAGAAAGTAATACCACATGATGAATCGTGCTATTATTGCACCTCTGCTCTTAGACTAGGAATTTCAGCTTCAGTTTACCACCTGATGCCACAGGAGCTACACAGCACCTTTGGACCTCATCACAGGGAAAGTCAGTGGCTCTGAGGAATATGACAGATCTTTTAAGTGGACCCAAGGTCACACTGTAAATCTATTACTTCACCTGTGACAAAGGCCATGCATCAGAACAAACGATGAGTGAGATGATACTCAGTTGATGAGCAAGATGAATGCGAGATGAGCATTATGCAGAGGTCCTCATCATACAGTGCCCGGGGAATAATTAATACATTATTTTAACAGGCAAGAAGAAACACACATCCGTGATAGACATTAAAAGGTTCAAGAGCAGCTGTGGCAGCGTTGATTACTTTGGGAAAAACTCCAACATGAAAAGAACAATGAAAGATCTTGCACTTTCATTTCGCAGGGGCAAAACTTGAGGGGCAGGGAGGGGAGAACAAATTTAAATCAGCTCAAGCTACTGCATGTGCTATTTTGCTCTACAGTGGCATTTTTATACCAGTGCTCTGAATGGGGCAGGCATCTCAGCCAAGCTGAAGACAGACATCACATTCCTCCACCTAGACCCTTAACAACATGCAATTTACCAGAAATTCAGCTAGATGCAATCGTTTCCTGGTCATCATGGTTATGATAAGGGGCTTGAAAGCATAGCCAGAACATAACCAGCGCAGTGACCTCCCTCAGCCTACAAACAACTTTACTCTTCTGAGGGCTCTTCTACCTGCCTTCATATGTATAGTGTTTGCTTCAAATTCTCCTTGTTCTGGGAGTTCCCAACACCACAGATTGTGTGGACAGCAGAAATCTCTGCTTACCCACGCACGCAGATCTGCGTCAGCTTCTGGGATAATTACATCGGGCTCCTGCTTCTCCATAGGGAACTGAAGAGGAGGTGTCTTTCCTGAGGGGGCAGAAGCCATACCATTATCTCCATAGGCTTCTAAGGCTATGAAGACAGAAGTCCCACCACTCATCAATCACTTCCTTTAAAATGCTCTCATTCAGGCTGGAGTAATGAAGAGAGTTAGGTCAACAGATGACCGGCAGAGCAGTTCAGCCACTTCTCCCAGCCCCTCTACTTCATGAAGACAGGGGAAGGATTTGATACAAATGCATTCCAAGCAGAAAAATGAGTCAGTTTCCTGGCAGATAATGAACCCTGTTTATTCACAGCCTTCAGTTCCAGCAGGTGCTTTCTCAAGAAGAGCAAGGGAAGGGGTCAGTTACATCAGCACACAAACAGCCATTTGGCACAATCAGTTGAATATGTAAGTGGAAAATGTTTAAAATGCATGTTAGCTATTCAACAGACCAGAACGGCTCAACTGGAGAAATCTAGAGTCATCACTATTTTGGTTACAATTGTATTACTGAGTCAGATCATAGGTCCCTCTCTCTCCTCTTACTCCAGGCCCAGAAAATAGATGCATGGTGCTCTACTGCAAGTTCCCCAGCCCAGATTCTGTAATAAAGAGGGAATAATTGTGTGAGGGTACTTTGTTCCTAGGCACACCGTGCCGTGTGCATTTATAAAGAGCATGAAGAATGAGTGCACGCAGGCAACATATGTAAGTGACTGCACATCTAACAATTAAGGACTAGTATTAGCATAAAGAAGAGGCACACTATACTGCGAACATCTCCAGCTCCTCCTCACTCTCAAGAAAGCTCCAGAGAACTTTCAGTTGACCAAGCAGGCCTGAGACAGAAGGTCTGAGGCCTGCCCATAACTTGTTTCTTGGCAAAAGGAAACCAAAACCAAAACCAAACTCAGACATTGTTTTAACAATACTTATCTGAAGCCAGACAACAAGCTCGAGGAATCACAGCTGAATAGTTTAAGCATGTCAAAGACCACCATTGTCCTAAGTTGAGTATCATCCCCTAGACAGAACACTACAAGTACATGAACTCAATGCATGTAAGTAAAATATGGGAACAGGAGCAACTGTTCCAGGTCAAATGAGCTTGTCTGAACACGCTGCACACCCTGCAGCGGCTGGATCAGGAGGCTGCAGGGAAGCCACATGCAGACAGCATAGGAGACAGACAACCTAACAAAGCATGGCTTTCAAGAGAGGGAAGCTATTCACACTTCTTGCCTGTCTGCAGGAAAGCTGATAACTGATACGTTTCATGGTATCCTCAAATAGCTATCTGTTTGAAGTCAGTTGCCTTTCAACTTTGAAGAAATCTGTCTTTATCTTTGTTGTATGGTCATCTCATACAGGCATTTCTCAAAAAAAACTCAAACCAAACAGAAAAAAACCCCAACAAAACCAAACAAAAAAAACCCAACCCACCCAACTCTAGATCTCATTACTCCTCAGTACAAACATGAAAGTAAGCCCATTTGGAAGCATGTACCTCTTCCATCCTCATAAACATCAACGGAATCCAATTTCAGCAAGTTCCCTTGCTGCCATACTGGAGCAGGCGAACACAAAGCAAAGTCCCAGAACAATCCCATAGACAGACAGGTGTAGGGAAACCGGTCTCGGTTTCCTGGAGACTGCAGAGAAACAAAAGTTTACCTATTTCTTTTGTAGGTGAACTCCTCATTGCTAGGCCTGGACTACCAAAAAAAGAGGTGGGAGAAGGGGAGTGGTTTGACTGGGGAAACACCATGAAGGTATTTGAGAAAGCAGAGTTATTTCTATACCGGCTTAATTTGCAAGCCAAGCTACTGCAAGAGTAACATGGCGAAAAGAATCTCTTTTTGTGTGCTACAGTCATTGCTGCATACTTAAATTCAGGCCAAGAAAAAGAAGACTTTCCAAAGTACTCAGGGAAGCTTGGCACCAGGGAGTGACCTCTATTAGTCACTACAAGAGGGAAAGCACAAGGCATCATCCCCCCCCCAACTCTCAGTAATGAAGTAAAAGGGCTCTACCAACCTCACATTATTCTTAAATCAGGAAACCAGCAAAGGCAAGGGGAGGAAACTTTGTGCAAGAAAACAGGCACCTCCTTCCCTTGCTCTTCCACATAACAACCATCAGCACAGTTAAGAGCTCAAAATTCTACCACGTCAGTAAAACAAAGTCTTTCCTGCCCACACAGAAACAGCAAGCTCAGTCCAGTAAAAAACCACAAAGCTCGAAGGGTGGCAGCAATAACCTCAGAGCTCACACAGACATCAGTCAGCCATTTAGATTATCGTGGAAGCCTTCCCTACAGTTCAGGCTGTGGTTACATTCTCATGATAAAACTAATTTTTATTTTCCAGTTTTAGAAAAGGCCAAACAAACAACACCTGCCAAGTTTGCCCACTGCCTGTACTTCTCACCCATCACCACAGCTAATTTTCATGTATAAAGGTTCATATTACCTTCAGATAATCACTTCATTTTAGCACTGACAAATTAGGTCTTTATTCATTCCTGTGTGTCCAGACTAGCATTTCCAGAAATCATTCCCCCACTCCACAGTTTTGGCCTTCTCCCCTCAAGTCCCTCTTCCCAACTACAAACTTGAACCTCTTGTCTCTGCTTGCAATCCCCTTCATAACTTCTGCTTACCCCACTGTTCCTCACTAACTACTGAGATATTACTTACTTCTATCACCATCATTTTCAAGAATTGTAACAAGCATCTTTGGAATTATTTCTTACCAAGCCTGAAAACAGCACAGCATAAACTTTTCCAAAACTATCACATTAGACATGGAGGCTACAAGGTTGCCAGAAAATCCTTTTTTCCACAGCACAGGTAAGGTCTACTGTATGTTTAAACAAAATGCTGAGCCTAAGCTACAAACGCCAGGACACCAGGCTAGCAAGGTTTCCACAAGTAATGTGCCTGAACGTAAGGGGAGGGGAGAAATGATATTGGGTAGGTCCTTTAGACTTGGCACAGGCCACATTCGCACTGATGTGCGGTCTGAGCTGCCAGCACTGTCCTGCTGCCTCTCCTCCCCACAGCTGAGGTGTGCCTGAGTCCCCTCTTCCAGCAAACTCAACACATCACCGCCACAACAGATATTAACTACTTGAATAAGCAAGTCACAACTGCTGTAAGCAATTAGGAGAAAAATAGTAACAACACAGGTTTTGTGAAATAAGGAACAAGACAAGACGGAATACATTAGGTACGTGTTCTGTCTCCACCACAAGATGCGTTTTGTAAGCTTTAGGTAAGGCAATTCCCTCTTGCTTTAGTTCCCTCCTCCCAAAAAAGTAAAGGGAGTAGCACTACCCTCTTCTCTTATTTTGATGACAAATTTCAGTCACAGAAGCATCTCCTAGCAGGCCACTCTGTACCCACAGTGGGGGGCAAGGAAATATTTTGTTTTTAAGGCTAGGATAGAAGTGACACACACCTTTTCATTCAGTGCTTTACACAGTGAGAAAGCTACCAGAAGCCAATATATGCAGAGTTCTGAACAGCCTGGCCATTTAAATCAAAAACCAGAGCAGTGCATCAGAAGCTCAGGCTCCAGCAGAAACTCAAGAGCAAGCTGTAAAAGTGACAATATCCTTTTCTATTTTCCATACAGCCCTCACCATTGCTGGGCAGGAACAGGAACGTTCCTACCCTGTCAGTCTACTTCAACCACAGACTGGTCCCAGCTCGACCACAAGTCAACACCATATCTACAATTTAGAACCTGAACAGGCATCCCCTCGTGGCCATGAGTAAACCGTGTTTATTTGCATCAGGAAAAAAAAACCAAACATATTCATGGCCTTCTTATGGAAAAGCCCAAAAGTTTAGGTAATAGCTCACAGCATACTTGAACAAGAAAATAAACACAGCCCCCGGAAGAGGTGACCACCCAGACTCCAGTCAACATCTGCCAAGCATTCCTCCAGAAAGCAAATCCGTATTATAGAAGTCTTCTGAGGACAGATGAGCAACCATTCAAAAGCAAACAAAACCTCTGACAAGGCAGACTGCAATCAAAGGTCTGCTCCAGGCTTCGTAAGCAACGAGCAAGAAGTCCAGAAGAATTCTGCGAAGCTGTTCTTTTACAGCTCTAACTCGTGGGCATTTGCATGTCAGAAAGACAAAATATCCGCTTCACCTCAAGATCCACATCTGTCCCTTTCAAACCCTTACAAAAGACAAGAGGATAAGCTGCTCCCTTGCTTGCCTTCTGTATCAGAATGTATGGTAACTAAGGGGTAAGCTGCAATTTAGGACTGGTGAAGTCCTCAAGGTGCCTTGTCTTCTTTATACAAGAACTCAGAAACTTTCTGGTTCCACAAGAGACAGAGAAAGCAAGGAGCAGAAGCAACATTACCCCCTTGTGGCAGCAAAGCAATATGGAAATGAAATAAATTCTGAAAAATCCAAAAGGGAACAGACAGAACAGAGGTCTGCATTTGGCTACCAGGTGAAACCACAGGTAGAGCATTTATACCTTTCTAAGGGAAAGGGAACACAGCCAAACTAATTCACAATATATAGCACCAATGACTGGATCACATTCATAAACCTATAGTTTCCTCATCTCACCTAGACAGAAATCCTGGATTACTAAGTACCACGCAATCTTAGCTCAGAAAAGACGACTAGGTTCACACTGTGTAGCAAAAATGCAGGCAAGAGGGACCTCAATCCTCAGACAAGAGCTGGCAAAATGAAAGAGAAATTTCACCCTGGACCCTGTTAGATGGTTCCAGGGAAGCTGGTCTGCACGTGGGCATTTGTGCACCACATCCAACGGGGCAAAACACATCGAAAAGCAATGCCTTTGATCATTTGTGTGACTTCAGCATGTCAATTATTTGCACAGCACAGTGGACTCTCAACTTTTATACATTTACAGACAAAACAGAGGAGTTCATACAAGTGTCCCCAGACAATACAAACTCCCCACCTTACATACACTCCTTCCTACCTGTGCGCATGGCAAAACCATCACCCAGGACAGCTCAAAAGACTTCTCAGATTTTCAGATAACTTCAATAGTCTTTCTTGTCTGCCAAACTAAATAGATGAGGCAAGGCAAAACCATTATGCATTCATAAGACACAGGCACAGAAGTTACTCATACTACAGCCTACAGAATTTGACCTCTGGAATGAGTGCAATGGAGTGGTTAGAGAAGTTTAACATAATTGCCAGACAAAACTTCTCAATGGAAGAGTAAGGGTAATAAGCATTTCCTCATGAAACGTGTTTCGTGCAAACCTGCCTGGCAATAGGGCAGGGCTCATTCATTTGCAGTAAAGCTCTGGTCAGAATAGACAGGTAAACAGCATCAGAATTGCCCCCTTAGTGTATTATAAGCAGCTAAATCTTCAATGCATAGAGGACAACTTTCCCTTTGTGTATTTCTGTTTCCCCTTTCTAGGGATTGTTTCACAGAATAAGGCTTGAAATATGTCAGCAGGGACACACAGGGCACTACTTGCTCCTTGCATCCATTCTAGAAAGGCTGCGGCCTGGGGTGTCAGGCCAGAGCCAAGAAACACCCCTAGATTTAAAACCAGAGGATTTTCCTTTTTTGTAATAACACACTAGTTCTGTGGATACCACTTCAATCATACTAAAATTGCCGAAGAGGTGGCATTTGAAGATCTGGATCAGTTTTATTAGACGGCATTGCACTGTACCTGTCATTAATTGATGAGCCGAAATATATTTCGGTGGAGACCACTGTTAGGATTTTATATATAATTTTCTTAAGAAGGTGACACTAGCTCCTCTCAAACAAGCAGCTGACTAGGAGAATCCTCTTTCATTCCCCGTCCAACTTTTCATTATGAACCTGAATTGCCCCACACAGCAACATAGCTTAAAGTATTTACAGGATCTTTTCCCTCACTAAGATAACAGTATTAACACAATGCTTCCTCAACCCATTTTTTTAATTAACAGGAAGTTATAGAAAAATGAAACTAGCTATCATCTGTTGGTCAATTATCTTTCCTTCATCCAGATCTTGCCAATAGTTCCTCTTATGAATTTTATGCAGCACATTTCACATGACAGCTTCAGGGATTTCTGAGGTTCTTTTCACTTTCATGTTAGAAGTGAGGCAAAGATAGATCCACAGGGGAAAAAATCCTACATTTGAATTAATGCAGTCAGCCTGGAGAACCTCAGAAAAGCTGAAGCTCAGCCTCACCAACCTGTGCTTAAGGTAGACCATAAACCTTCCCCAATTTCATACCCCACTGACACAGCTTCAAGCAGCACACAGCTCAACACCCGTGCTTTCAGGCCAAGCTGAATGTGACAGGGCTGCTGTGCTGCCGAGACTCTCAGTGACATGTTCCTTCTAATAGAAGTGCCGGAGCTGTTAGTCAGGAATATCTTCATTACATGCTTATTAATCCCTCCATAATTAGCCCAAGATAATTAGCCCAGCGTCATCAGAAAGAGCAGAGTTCTCTCCCTACCCAGCTGGCATAGCTGCATCAACAGAATTCAAAGAGAAACAACCTTCATTAAACTACCTAGTAACTTAATTGACTCTCTATGGCAATATCTTCCCAGCAAACTACTTCTCAGCCAGGCAAGCCAAGTCTAAGAATGGATCCTGCCCATGGACAGGGAATGAGAACATACACACTCAGTTCCCAGATGCAACTTTTATCTTAAGTTCTTCAGCTGGCCTTTGAATACAGAACTTAATTGCCCAATGAGGACATCTAATGGAGAGACGAAGAACAGAATACAAAGCAGGTTACAAGCAAATACATGCATGTCCCCCAGCAATAACAACTAACCTGAGGTCCACAGGCACAAAATTACATCGACTGAAAGCGTGTACGCAGCTACCACTTGCGCCCTCAGGCTTGAAGGCTTACCTTCCTTCCTCTTTTTCCCCAGCATTTTCAGTATTATGCAGTTTACATCTCATGAACCTTAGTCACCATCTTTGCACACTTCTGCAGCTGCAAAGGTTAAGAGACATTTTGGACTCTGCTGCACAGGAGTGGTTTCAGCACTCGTCTGGCAGACAAGAAGGATGGACCTGAGGATGTTCATTCTATGCAAAAATCATGGAAATGGGTGCTTGCTGACTTGTTATTGCTCTACAAGGAAAAATGTAACAGCTAGTTTAAGGGGAAAAAAACCCCAAGACCTGCAGGATATAGCCATCCCACATGCAGGGCTCCTTTTAAGACGAAAGATTTCATAAGGCTTCCCACAGGTCCACCCAATGTGTTTAACAGGAAACGAAATGAAGTTTTACTTCAAGGAAATTGCCGTGAGCATTTAATACCAGCCTGCTCAGTGCTCTCAGCTTCCTTAACTACTACTCTACAGTTAACTTCAGTTAGAAGGGAAGCAGAAGCCCCTGCCATGCCTGTTCTTGAGAAAGGCCTGATAACAGAAGCAGGAGACTGGGAAAAACAAGAGTCCCTATAAGCTTCTCAGCAACCTCTGCCAAAAGCATTTCACTAAAGGTTTCATCTTACAGGAATTCCTCTGGAATTAAGCTCATGCATCAAACTACACACTCCAAATCAATGTCTCAGCAAAAAGCACCTGTTCACACAGGTGACCAGGTAGGCAACTAAGCCTGCACAGATGCCATAGCCGCTGAGCGGGCAGTGGCAACCACTGTGGGTGACAGGCAAAGTAACCCAGGGTTTTAGTCACAGGACTCCAGCTGTCAGGCAGCAACCCATCCAGCTCCTGCACGCTGGGGTGGGCTGAGTTATCCACCTCAGGGCATTTTTAAATTATAGAGCCCCCACGGAAAAGACCACATCTATAGATCCCACCGCACCTCATTGTCCAAATACGTGCCAACCCCCGATCAAGAATAAGGTTATTTGCCCTCATTATTTCTGACCTACAGTGACTGGGCCCAGAGAACAAGCAACACAGTGGAGATGCTATAAGCACGTACGGCTATTTCAAAAGAAAGATAGTGCAAGACTTACTGAAGTGGCATTTTAAAGCTGAATTTGTTAGCTCCTTCTCGCCTTTCTGCCCTTTAATAGGGAACCAGAGGATATCCGATTTAAATTAACAGCAGGTTAGTCCAGGCCCAAGAAAGAAGTAGTTACCATGTAATCAGCTTGAGACTCTCATTATGTCAGGCTATTTAAAAAAAAAAAACCACACCACAACAAACCTGGGGCAAGGATTTAGAAGCAAATGGGTAATTTCATGATCACCATCACTTACTTGCAATGCAACTACAGCAACAAAAAAGGCAGCTGCTGTTCCAGCCTGAGTATAAGCAGCTTATCTGCAGGAAGAAGGAAAGAATTCCCTTTCCTCAGGCACTCCTGCATACAAAGCCTCCTCAGTCAGTTACATCTACATCCAACCTGGAAACTTTGCTCTCCTACAGCACAAAGCATCCCTTCCCAAGAAACAGCAGGACTGGACCTTTGCTCTGACATGCGCACAAACCACTTGACAGAGAGGATGTCAAACTGAAACCCAGTAGGGAAACCACCAATGTAGCTAAATCGTCCATACAAGCCAGCTGGAGACACTTTCACACAAAGCACAGGTCCTTCCTGGAGCAACTCTGCTTTGGCTCGTTCTGTTTCCTGTAACACATCTGAAGTATTAAAAAAAAAAATCCTTCCAAGAAAGAATCACCTTCTTAAAAGAGAAGAGCCTAACATTTTCAGTGATCAGCACACCCCCAATCAGTTCACCCTAGATTCGGGTCAAAGGGAGCCACTTTCAAAACTTACCTCTATCAAATGCAAGCAAACTGCATGGGTTTGACCGAACACTCAGAACTAAGGTACATGCCCAAACCACTCTCATGGAGATTTGTCTTTTTTTTCCCCTTTATAGCAACACCAAGGAAGTGACTGTTAACCCTTCCAACTTCACAACTACAACCTCAACAAGACACAGCACTCAAGAAAGCAATTCTCACTAGTCGTGCCCAATTTTCCATGCCTACCATAGGCTGGTTCTCTGTGTGCAGCACATGTGTGGTATGGGGTACAAAAGACAACACATCCTGTGTTTCCACCCTTCTGCAGTGTCTGGGAAACACCAGGAGTGCAGTCCACTCCCCAGATCTGCTGCCAGAGCCCATACTTTTGCCTGTCTGCACTACCGTTCTCCTTTCCCATTGAGAGGTCTGGTGTTTGTCCTCACAGACCCTCTCAGAGCCTATCTGCAGCATGACAATGGCAGCTGTAAAAGACATCAAGGCAACGTCTCTATTTTCATCTACATAAATAGCACATGACCACATGAGAAAAGGTTTTTAACTCCAAAAATACTGAAAAACTCAGACTAGATGGGGAAGGTTTAAGAAAAACAGAGGAGGAAGACCAAGCACATATCTTACCTCCTGAGTGAATCCTCCTCTGAGCTCTCCTCAGGCATTTCCTGGTTTAAGGCCTCCTGTGATACATTCCCAGGTCTGCTTGAAGCCGACTGGCTGTAAACTCTTTCCCAGTGCCCCGTCTCCTGGTTAAAGACTACTCCCACGGTCCTCTCCTCCTGCGGGGTGGAAGAGCTGCCCAGCTGCAGCCTGCTAGAGGCAGGAGCTCTGCCCTCGGTTCTCTCTGCAGGCTGCACCTGGCTGGTATTTGGAGGCACACCCTCAAATGTGCTTTGGACCTGCCCTGGTGTGTAGCTAGGCGTGCTTCTTTCCCAGCGCAGCGTGTCATTGTTAAAGGTCAGCAGGTTATGACAAGCGCGACAGCGGTTCAGGTGACCCCGGGACAAATTGGAATTGTTTTCACTGCTGTGTGGAGTCTGCTGATGGGAGGGACCCGGCCGATCAGGCTCAATGTTGTTGTTGAGCATTTCTTGAGCCTGTTGCGACTGGCTGGGCTCCCCACCAATCCCCTGATCTAACTCCTGAAGCCGATCGTATTCCAGGAAGAATCGCCTCAAATCGCACTGGAGCTCATTACGAATGCTGGCCGGATTGCTCGGGCCAGCATTACTACCAGTGTCTCCCTCAGCCCCTGGGGCCAGAAAGCCCCTGCCTTCTGTTGCAGAGGTATAGACAGATGCCTGGGAGCCTCCCTCCTGCTGCCTCAGCACTGACAGCAAGCTCACTGAAGAGGCACTGGTCCTAGGGGGAGGCATGGCTTCCAGCTCTGACCGAGAGCTGATGTTCAGCACTGTCCTGGACCAGTCAGACCCGCCTAAGCCCGAAGCCATCTCTCTTGCAGACTGTTGGTACCGGGGCTGGTGGCCTGCCAAGGGGCTGCTGAGGGACCGCCGTGTGGGGCCCAGGCTAAGGTTGCGCAGGGTGTTGCCAGCAGTGCTGCTCTGAACCGTGCTGAAAGCGGAGGGCCTGTTAAGTATCCCCTGCTCCTCCTGTGCGACGGATGCCTGCTCTGGGGGTTGGTAAGGCTCTGTCTGCACAGAGGAGAAGGAAGTGCCAGTGGCCCCAGAAGATGTGGAGGGTGCATTTTCCTGGTGTGGGAAGAGAGAAGAAGGAAGTCTTGCACTAGAGCATCGGCTGCAAAGGCACAACATCCCCAGGTGCTGGCAGCACTCTGCTGTGGGATAGCTGACACGCTCCCGGAGCCTGTTATAGACAGATGCCCTTGTGTTCTCACTGGCTGGAGGAGGAGGTGGTGGTGGTGGCGGTGGTGGAGGGGATGGGGTAGCAGAGTCTTGAACACTGTTTTGCTCTCCCACCTGTATGCCAGAGGAGCGGGAGGACAACATATGCAGGAAGTTGTGGAGGAGGGGTGTGCGCCTCACAGGCTGAGAAGGAAGGATGGCGCGCTGGCGATAATGCGGCATCTCTGTGCTGTCCACAGAGATTTCCACTTCCTCATCGCTCTGCAGAAGGAAGCAATCAAAGTTCAGCCACTTCACAGCAAAATCCTATACCTCCAAATAAACATCCCAGACAGATAAAAGGATGCAGTAAGTCCCTTCCTAGAGGCCTTGACTTGTGGGAAACCAGCTGACTCTTTATTCAAAGTTCATTTTATGGATCCAGACAACCTCTTCCTACAGCCCAGTCAGCTTTGACAATACATTGTTGATACCAACAGAAGCATCAGCATCTGAGGGTCAGCAGCCATGGGGAGCGTTAATACTTCACGTAGCTTCAAATCCAGCAGAATGTCACAACAGAACTGAAAGAGCAGGGCCATTGGGACATCTGTCCCACCACCACCAAGACAGTGAGGGCAAAACAGACAGACTTTGGAGAGCTCTTCAATAGCCCTGCACATAACACAAGAGCATTCTTGTGACCAGTTAAGGTGAGAAAGAGCACAGCTTAGAAGGACTTCAGGTTTTCAGAAAAGCACCAGGCTGCTTAGGAACTGACTAGGGTTAATGTATGTAGAGCATCTTGTAATTAGTCAGTCAATACAGGTACTGACACTCCCCTTACCTGCTGGTTAGAAGGGTTAACAATTGCTGTGAGCAAGTAATGTCCCAAGGGATCAAATCGTACCAGCCTAAAACAAAAGCAGAGCCAGAGTATCAATCATCAGTTCACATTCCACATTGACACAGGAAGCTAGACATAGCAGGGAAGGAAATCCCAAGTGAAATATTTGCAACAAGAACATTACTACATTACCATCATCATCTTCTGAAGGACGTCAAAAAGTTTACGCATTAAGAAGAAATACTTACCTAGCTGAAGACTGCAGCTATTTTACAGTCCACAGCAACATCGTATAGAAGTTAAAAGCTGGAAGCAAGTACTGCTGTATTGATTGAAATAGCCAGGAAATTTTGAGGAATATGTACGTATATATTACAAATTGGAGTTTGGTACAAAGGGAGGGATTAAATTCCCTTGAATGTTACCTCATTGTCTTATTATTGCTCAAAAGAAGGCATCAGGTTTCAGGCAACGCAGTTTCCTCTACAACTGCGCCAAAGTAATAGCTCAGCACTCTCTTCCAGCAACTTCTTCTCCCATCCTTATGGCTGACAAGTTTAATTACAAAGCTTACAAATGAACATGAAGTAGGTCCTGGGCATTTACTGGGCACACGTCAGATTACAAATATGAACAACCAAGCTCATCTGTTATTGAGAATTCCTTTTTTTCCTGTGTACAGAACTGTTTTGCTACCAGCTGGGTCAAAGAGCCGTGAGTAACACTTCTCTCTGCTGCCTCAGCGCAGATGATGCAGCATCCTAGAGGAACCCCCCACATTCCCCAAATCTGACCATTTTTCACATACAAGCGTTCTCTTCCCCCAGAAGCAAGAACTCACCTGACCCGCTCCATTTCACTGGCTGTCTTCACCACCGCAAAAGGCTCCCGACGACTCCAGTCCCAGAAGTGTATCTCATTGGCAGTTGCAATCAGCAAGAGCTGAGCCGTAGGATGAAAAGCAAGTGACGCAATGGCATTGTTGCTATCTGTGAACCAGCTCTCACTTCCACCCTGAGTAAGGAGTCAAGAACCACAAGCAGTTTATCACAAAGTTTGAGATCATTAGGTTCCCAAGTACGTGCCATCTCTCCAGGACTCTGCCTAGAGCATACATGTTTCTTGGAAACAACAGCAGCTGCTCTCTTAGGAGAGGTCACATGTCATGTCCAGAACATAACACTACTTGCAACAATGACCATAATTGCATTTTTGTAGGTAAACACATCTCAAGCAGCTTGTAAAAACACTGCATTTCAAATCGACCATATAAGTATACATGTTTTGTCTCTCTGCCAATCACCAGACTAGGTAGAACTGGCAGAGCAGCAGCTTCGCTAATTAAGAGTTCAGATACGTTCAGTGGAATGACAAATGGCACATCTTTCACACAAGCTAAACAGGTACCCTGCACAAAGTTCTCCAATGTTATCTGTAACTCTAACCAAATAAAGAGGCACAGCTAAGGATCATGACCTACCTGGTGGGATTGAATGAAGAACCTGTCATCTCCTCTCTAGACAGAAGAGGATAGCTATGATCCGTTCTATGCTTTTAGAGCCAGGTCCCAGCAAAGCTTGCGAACAGCTCTCTTAACAGACAACATTTGGGAAACTAACCCAGACAAAAAAAAAGAAATCGCCACCCACCAAGATCCAAAGACACATACGTTTCAGGAAAGACTTACGTGTAAATCCCAAATTCTAACCTCCCCATCTAGGCATCCTGAAGCAATGAGGCCCGGGATGGTGGGATGGAAGGTGACACACCAGGGAGTGCGGCGATGTCCAACCAAGGAATGAACACACTTGCCCGTTTTCACCTCAGTGATGTAGATGTTGTGATTCACATGTGTGGAAGCCATTAGGGTCCTGGGAACGCAGAAGGTAGGACAAACATTAGCATGAGAAGAGTAGAGCAAAACCAGACCATGGTTAGCTTCGTCTCAACAGGGTGTGCTCACACCTAACCCAGAAGCTCTCCCACACAGAGCTCAAAGGGTAAGAGGCTACTGTTTCACCAATGGTCACAAAGCTTCCTGTAGCCACATTTCAGGGTCCATGCAAACATGAGCACAAACTTGACCTTGAAAGTCAGAGTGAACATGCAGCTCAGAAGGAACTCCTGAGTGACAGTTTGGGGCAAATAAACATTCCCAGTTCTCCACACCATCTCAGCCACTGTCAAATCAAGTGACACTAAGAGAGATCCCGCCTCCATTTCTGCTTCCAACACACGCATCATTCTGCTCTGTTCTTTAGTCCTAGATATCCCAGCGGGTGTGCCACATCACTTGGCATGTTGTGCTAAAACACCCTTTACTCCCTCAAGTTTCTTGTGAAATCCCACAGTGACCACAGAGATCCTTTTTCCTTAGAACTACGCATTGCTTGGGTACCTCAGAAATTAAACACCAACTATGCTTGAAGCTGTGAGATTAGGAAGGTGTGCACATTTCATCCATGCGTGTCAGGAACCAGAAGTTTCACTCGGCTATTCAGGACTGGACAACTCAATGGGCACAAGCCTCCAATCACTTTTTTAAGTGTAAGGAGACTGCTGAAACAGGGAATGAACTAGGAGTTAATTACCTGTCTGGACTAAACGCCAGCAAGAAGGTGGAGCGTGGACTGTCTGGTAACTCAACTTTCTGAAAAAGCCAACAAAGCAGGAAGTGTTGCAAGTGTCATATGATCACACTTTAACTGTAAGCCACACAGACAACAAGGGGAACCCGCTGCAGGAACATATCTAGTGTCACATCACTGCAGGAACTGAACAGAGCCAGAGAGCATATCAAGTGTAATGCATCAAATGTACAATCATGAGACAATTTATTTCAAATCCCTGCCTCCCTTCCCCCCTCCAAGATGAAGCTATGCACCTCTATCCCACAACCTTACCTTGCCCTCCCATTTCATCCATCGGGTTTTATCCTCCACCAACTCCTGCAGGAGCCGCTGAGCACCCAAGGCTTGGGTACCCCGTTCCCTACCCCACAGGATGCGGACAGCATTCTTCTCCGGTACAACCTTCATGGCTCTCGGCAGCCAACGTTACACCAGCTACTGGGAGGAGACACCAGCAGGTTCCAGATGACAACCACCACCAAGCTACAGATAGGCTATCCGCATTTCAATTGTTTATCTTCATGGAAACCTAGAAAGAGAAGAGAATGATAAGGAAGGCAGCTTTTACCTTGATCACCTAGACGAAGTAAGAGCTTTAAATCCCAAAAGACTAGATTTAAGGGAAAAACCTATCCTCTCCCGCAGCCTTTGCTACCTTCTTCCATTACTGAGGCCCAATTTAGACATTTCTGCAGCCAACGATTACTTTGAAAGGTTTTTGAAAGCATCCAGCCCTTTGCTTGTACATAAGCCCTAGGTATATCACACCTAAAGAGAATAAAAATTGGCCTTGAAACTCCTTCCCTTCCCTCCATCTCTTCCTGTATATAATAAATATTCATGAAGAGACAGTCTTACACCTTGAAGATTTACACCTTATCTGGGAAGGGTGACTGATAGCTAGAGGAATAGTGTTAAAAAAACTGACAATATGATAGAAGACTCTCCAGGGAATTATTTAAATTTCAGTAATAGTAATTATTATCGCTGCAAAAGCCAGACAACTGATAGACCTCAAGTCCAAATTACTTTCAACTCCATCACAATAGCTTACAATGTATGAAAACAACCACGTATCGCACCAAAACCTTACACTGCAGCAGCATCTTGGCCAACTCCATCAAGATGACTCATTTCATGTGACCACGTGCACATCATCTTTCCATCTACGTTGCTCTTAGAACAACAGTTCACCCAAGTAATGCACAGTGGCAAAGGTTAATGCTTTTAGTACACTTTGAGCTGCTAAGGAAAGCATTAATACCTGTTTTCTGGGGAAAAAAAAGAAGGTAATATTTTGGAAGAACTAAATATAGCAACTGTAATAGCAACCAAGTTACACAGCTTTTGAACGGTCTCACACATTGGATTTTGCCACCAAAAGCTCCCCAGAAACAAGAAGTTTCTTAGAATGCATAAAGCAAGAAACACTGCTGCAACGCTATTACCTTTTGATCCTGGCAGATCGCACATACTACTCTGTCATCTCTTTAGAACATAAAGATCTAAAGATAAATCCTCCTCAGTTCATGTTACACTGAACAAAACCATCAATATTCAATAGAGAAGGAAGTGGCAACTTAAAAAAGCAAAATACAGACATACAGGAGGGAAAAAAGATTCACATACACAAGAAGAGATGAATTGTTAAATGACAGAACTCAGAATGGTCATTAGCAAACCTTTCTTTCCTCCCACTCTCCCTAAAAAAACTCCTGAGAAAGATGATTTAAGACAGCTGCTGCTCACAGGGAAGAGCTGTCTGAAGAGATAAGCCAGGAAAATGAGTTCTAATAAAGGAGACCAGTTTTCATTTGTAAAAGTACAATAAAGGGTACTGAAGTGATGAACAAGTAAAGGCATCCATCTTCCTCGAAAAGAAATTCACCACAAAGAAATCCAAGCTAGCTGGAAATTCCCTGTTGCTTAATGTGAACAGCATGGGAATCATCTATTTTAAAGAAGCTGAACTCCGCAGTGTAACATAAGCCTTCTTTCAAGAATCTGCAAAAGTCAGCCAAATATTAGGTAGGAATTACTCTACAAAATAAAAGCCTTACTGGAAAGCAACACAAAAACTAAAGACATCATGCTGCAAGCGGATTCTTAAAAGCAACTTCACAGATTAAAAAAGCCCAGACCCAAAAAAGCTAGAACAAGGATAACTGGAATAGATATAGACAAAAGCAGAGCATAATACAGGAATCACTAAACCAAAAAATCTTTTTTCACTAAATGCTAATAAATCCTCATCTGGATTCTGCAAACAGGACCAGTCACCCATGTTCAGAAGTTACTAGATTCAGATGGTGAGCAGCGTAGTGGGAAGGACAGCTCAGAATGACACAGGCAATAAAAAGCCTGTTTTACTTGAGGAAACTAAGTCTCATCTAGCAAAATTGAGAAAACAGTAGCTGAATATTCTATAGGGGTGCATTCAAAGAGTAAGGACTACAGCAACCCATGAACAAACATAAAAACTGGACACAAATGGAAGACCAGACTTGCAGCTGGAATAAGCTGGAAGTTTGAATAAAACTCAAACATTAAGCTTTGGAATAGCCTTTCAATAACCGTCAAGGACAAACAACCTCAGTAACTTAAGAGATCCTGATAATTTACAAGCAGGATAGCCCAACTACTCAGGAGAAAGAACAAGCTCTGACAGCTTGGGAACATTTCAGTCCTATCAGACAGACTAAGTTCCCCAAAGTACAATAGCAACAAGGAAATCGAGAGGTTTAACATACATCTTTACGTTTATTTATGCCACAGGCAAGTTTACGTATTGTAAAATAAAGCGGATAACACTTACAGCTGCAGTTAGTGAACCACGTGTATTCACCTTACTGAAAGACCAAGCCATCTTCGCTATGTAAAATCAGGTACCTACCTTGAGACAGCTTATCTATATCTTCGCAGATGTGTACTAATTTCTTTAACTAATTTGGCTATAACAAACATTTTATATGCGAACCTCCTGAGCCTGTTTGAACTCCATGCTTTTCCCTCAGGGACCATCCCTGTTTTTTTTCAGCTTCTGACTCACCTCTTCATCCCATTTGAAAAGAAAACAAACTCGGGGCTCAAATGCCTACACAGTACCCTGCTAACCCGCTCCACATTTTTAAAAGCTGAGATCTCTTCAGAAAACACTGAATGAATCCTTCTTGAGCAGGGCTGGCTCTCCAGTGTTAACCTGGATCCTTTTGGGGGCCAAGCTGTATGAATGCCCCATAAGGGGAAAGTTTACTCCTTTATCTGAATTAGCCTGAATACAGTAACTGCTCTTCACTAGCTGGTGACACACTCAGCAACACTTCAGACTTTTTTTTTGTTATTGGGGAGTTTTTTTGTTTGTTTTTAAAGGAGCAAGTTCTTTCTCTAATCTAGTAACAATACCCACCGACTCCAAACATTTTGCTCAGATATAAGAGGCCAAATAATGAATGCATGTTATTAAACACCATTAGCAGATAAACCATGGAATTACCAACTGTATTTATAGCTACTCAGTAGCCATCCGACTAATGAAGTTTAAATGAAACGCAGTGGGTTTGAAAATACTTCTCGGGCCTTGGCATAAACTTGCAGCTCACTGGATCAAACCAGTCCAGGCAAGTGGTGGACTGATTCAGTAACAGCTTCTATTACAAATACCCATGCTATCCCAACTGATAAACAGCTGACCACCAAAACAAGGAACTGCTCAGGGATTTCTTGTTGTTGGGAGTTTTTTTTTGTTTAGTTGGTGTTTTGTTGTTTTGGATTTTTTTTTTTTTTATCAGGATGACCAAAAGTGGAGTCCAACAACTGAAAGATTAGCTGATGCCTGGATGTGGTCCAGGGCACCACAGAAATTCTGCAAGTGGAGAGTCAGAAATTTTTCTGTAATTGGCACCTTTGTTTCCTTAACAGTTTTCTGCCTTCAGGGCATTTCAGGACAGCATGCTGGGCTGCGTACAGTTTTGGAAAGAGCATTACACAGCCCAACCCCAAGCCTTATACTTGCTCTGTGCCAGCTGTCCTCGAAGAAGCCTTAAGAATTCCCAGCCTCAGAGCAATATAAACTCACTTGTAATTGTCACTTTTACAGATGCTGAACCTCTAGAAAACCCAAGAGAAGCAGCAAATTGGTAATACTTCATAGGGGTACAGGACCCCATGAAAACACTGAGAAAAAGGTAGGGAGAGAAGAGGAATAAAAAGAAGCACATCCAAATTGCCATACAGAAAGGACATCAAGATATTTTATGCATTAAGCAGTGGTTTACTGTCCCAGTTAGAAACTTCAGCACTATCACAGAGGCGATGGTCCCATCTCTTAATATGCCCTGATGCTCCAACATCTTTGGCGCTATTAATTTTGTGGAGATTCCGATACCAGCATTCTGGGAGCACAGCTGGCTTTGATAGAAAGAACAAGATCAGAGTACTACCTCATGTTACTCAATTCTCCATTGGGGGGGGGGGGTTACTTCATGTGGCCTTCAGCGCTCGGACTATAAATCTATTACCCCTCCAAACGACTTTTTGGTTGCGTGCTGAGCCCAACAATAAAAGTCTTTCCTGATGTGCGTGAACAGAAACAGTGTAAACAGCTCTACCCGTGTTTAAAAAGAAAAGAAAACAAAGCTGCAATCAGTAAATGCTATTTATTTATAACAGGAGTTCTATCCAAAACACACAAATGTCCAAATAATTTCAGACAATTTTGCTGCCCAAAGAGGTCTCAAGTGACTGATGAAGAAAGAAGCAACGTTAAGTGAAACATAAAAGCTGCCTCTGGCTTTGCAATCTGGGATCCACAGAGAGAATGCATATATAAGCTCCCGTAGAAAAGATCAGAGAGGAGAAAAGCATGTGGTGGTAGTTTCTGTCTCAAAGTCCCTTTGTCAAGTTTTAAGACTTCCAGAATGTATTGACTGTAAAGTAGATATGGTCCACATAGGTTAGTGTAAGCCGTATACTTTGTATTAAAAGATGACAGATGTGGGAAAAAACTCAACAGAACAAAAACAAGACCGTTGTGAATAATGAGGCACGTCACTGACCTGCAAAAACACAAGCAAACTTGTCTCTAGAAAAGAAGAGAAACAGATTATTAGTATCCTGAAGTATCCCAGCTGTGACCATGGGCCTACCTAACTTGTTCACCAGTAACTTCTATTTTCAAAGTGTCTGTTCTTAAGCAAAGTGTCCAGCACTAACAATAAAGCATGCCATTTCACTTATTCCAAACTGCAGCACTTATTCCAAACTGCAGCATCTCAGGCTTTGAATATCTGCAAGATATTAAAGAGTTCAGAGTATTTTTACTGCATTTAATAAATGTTAGTAATTTAATAAGTGTTAGTAATAATTCAGCATTCCCACCATTACACACGTAGATGGATTCTCCAAGAACGATCAGAAGACTGTCAGACAGGCATGAAAACAGCGTATGCAGCAGTACAGCCCAAATACTTTATCTTCACTGCCAGTGACCTTCACATAGGCTGTAGTCACAAGACATGCCGTTTCCTCAAAGTATTTTCTACAACAAATCAGCTTCCTTTGTATTTTACACCGTTTAATTTTGAGGCAAGATGCTTAATCAAGATCCTTATGTCTTTCAGGAGCTCAAAAGTGCAAAGAAGAAAACATTGTGCATACCAAAGGCAGCCAGAGATTGTCTCGCCAGTGGCTACAGCCTACACAGCCCCTCTTTCTTTTACAGGAGCTTCATCAATAAAACAATAAAACCTGGTTCCGAGACCCACAGACAGCGGATCTCCAAGAACAAACCAGATGATGCCTAAAACATCATGTATGTGAGCAATCACACAGCTGCAGCTACTTTCTAGTTCCCTCCCTTGTTTACATTCCAAATTTTTCCCCTCCTCTGCAATACAGAGATTACAATGCCAACATCTTCCTAAATTGCACAGAATACCACCATGGAAGAAGCCCTAGAAACGCTAACCCAG
Organism: Sula dactylatra; assembly: GCA_013389905.1. Taxonomy (NCBI): domain Eukaryota; kingdom Metazoa; phylum Chordata; class Aves; order Suliformes; family Sulidae; genus Sula; species Sula dactylatra. Next base: position 127,037 of record WEKW01017788.1, on the reverse strand, counting down.
ATAGAAGACTTGAATTCTACTAACAGTTTTATTAAAAATATTGATTCAATTCATACCAAGTGTCCTGCCATTCCTGCTAACCCCTTTCAAGTCTCCACTTGAAAGACTGAGCAAAATAAAAAAAAGTTTATGCAAAACCAAACCAAAAAAAGCTGATTTGCCCTCTTTGCACTGCATCAACTCAGCTAAACAAACAAGACAACTCAGTCCTAGTTTGGTAAGTAATCGAACTATGTAGCACTGGAATTTAAACAATGCTATAACAAAACAAAATCAGTAAGAAAAGGGTGACATGACTCATATCCAGAATAGTTCCATGGATCAAAACTTAAGACAAGTGTTGGAAGAAGAGGACTATGTTCAGCATTAAGCGACACAGCCACATGAATTTCTTACAATGTACCTGACCAGCTATGTATTTGAATTTTCCTCAAACAACATGATTCGTCCTCCCTTAACTCCATTTGTGGTACTTCCACACAAGCTTTATGACCCTTCTCAGAGGTTCTAGCTCTTCTTGGGTAAAAACAAAACAACACAAAAAAAAGCCAGAAAACATTTAGCATAGAGACAACTTCAAGTTTTCTTGCAGCAAAACCTAAATGAACAGATAACTGGAAATAAAGTTAAATTGGAAATACAGTTACTTTGCACTGGAATCTTTAAACAAGGCTAACTCAAACAGAAATAGTCCACGGGGTTTAACAAACAATTATCTTAAGCATGATTAATCAAAACAATGAAAAAGCAAAATGAGAATCCATTCTTCTGCTCTGCTTCTACTTCTGTGTCCTTGATTATGCTTTTAAAAAAACAAAAGCAGTTTAATTTAAGACACTGGAATCATGTAGATTTCTGACATTAGAGCACAGAGTCAGTCTTCAACTAAGTGCCCCTAAATATGAAAAAAAAAAACAAAACCCAAAACCCAAACCCCAGCTAAAAAAGCCTGAAGAGGAAAGAAAGTTTATGATACAACTATGCAACAGAGTCCGAAACTAATACCATGAAGGCACTTTCATTATATGGCCCTGGTTTTAGTCTCCAAAGTTTCAAAGATACTCCCCAAAGTATTATTCTGTAAACTGAAGTTTTCCCTTGATTAAGGCCAGAGAGATTCAGAAAGTAATTCCAAAGCACATCTTCTGCAGATGGGCTAGATTACACTGCTCTAAGTTGTCTCCACAGCTCTAAGCACTTCCACATAAATCAGAAGAGGACTGCTGAAGAAAAATAACTTGTATTAGTGCTGCATGATTAAAAAATTCACTGCAATGTTTTAAATTGAAACTACAAACAGCTCAAGAAATTCAATTACATTATAGAGATGTCAATAGTACATTGTCATTTCAAGACTCTACATGACTACAACAGAGCCAATCGCCATTAGAATCTTAATTTGTCTTCCTGGTCTGGATTAAATGAGCTGTAATACTCCTCTTAAGAGAACTTTTCAGTCAGAAGTAGTACATTAAATTGCTAGATATTTACAGCAAAATTATGAAGACGTGGAGGAGAAACTTGCAGATATAAACTCCTAGAGGTCAGAAAATGAATGGTAAATGTAAGAATGGAAGTAATAAAAATCAAAGTGATTAGCTGTGTCTGGACCCTGACAGTTTCATTTACCAATGAGGATATGGAGCACTTTCAAGACTACTATTATCATTTCCACATAAACTTAATGAATTATTGAGAAGAGAGATTAGTTCCAATCTAGAAGATAAGAGAATAAATATAATTTCACAAATCTGTAAGATAAGTCAAAACAGCAGAACTGAGATCCAGAAGATTAAGAGTTGGTTTCCCCAATTCCATACTCAGACCACAGCATCTTTTGCTAAGCACTGTACACAGCAACAAATGAGGGACAGAAAGAACAAAGAGAACTAGAGCAATACTGAGAGACAAATAGAGCAACACAGAATTCAGATTAACACCTTAAGAGAATTATTCTCATTTAGACAGGAAAGGAAAGAAATTTTCAATTCAAAATCCCAGTATTTGCATTAGAAGTCACATCAAGGTCCCTCAAGCTCAAGAGCCACAGCCAAGTGCCCCCTACTGACATCATACACACAAGAGAAATTTGGGAGCACCAACATTAGAGCAGCAGAAGCAGCACTGGGTATCCAACAAGACGAAGACAAAGTGTTCAAGGCTGCACTTAAGGCATGCGCACCTTATCAATGTCATAAAGAAAAAGCAACTGGAAGCTAAAACATATTTTTAAAACACAGATCATATAATCTTCTGCTCACACTGAAATAATCAAATCGGGTAACAAGCCAAAAAAGCAAAAGTGATCTACACAGACGCTGAAGTCTTCACGCACAGATGTATGAGAGCTAAAGAAGAGGTGGGAGACAAAGAAGATTTAGACTCCAAACAACGAAACACAGCCAGTTCTTGACACCCTTTCCCTTCTCAGCCTTGGACTGAGCCTATGGGAGAAATATAAAGGGAAGGGGGAAAGTGTCCAAAACAAGACTCAGAGACTCCTCTTAGCAATTCTACGCTGCTTGAGATGGAGAATTAGTGCTACATACCAGAAGAGGGCAGCAGGAATCGCTCTGCCAGGACAGCCCAAAAGACCTCACTGAAAACATTCAAAACGGAGCCCTGCGAGCACACAGATTAAGAGGACGACTCTCCACACTCAGGCCTGGCACCTCGTCATCCTGCGCGCCTTCAACAAACAGTTTACAAAAGCTGGAGACAACAAACAGTTACAAGACAACAATCTTTGTCAGAGTTCTTAACAACCAAGATTAAATCCTGAGAGGCAGACAAGTAGGTCTCCTCTTGTTTTAAGTAACCCAATCAATGGGTCTTTCATTAAGCGATTACTACATCATTTAACAACTTCCCATTAAAATATTTCTAACATCAATCCTCTTCCACTGTGCATCACCTCGTTATTTGCTTTTGAAAACCACAATTCTTTTGTCCTCACCCCATTAATATTTTGTGTCTATCACCCTCCTCGCTGGGTTAGCACAGGGCTACTAACACAAAGCACACAAGGTAACTATTAACATGCACCATGCTCTTTATCAGGTTTCCAATAATACAAACTCACTGGGGGGTGTGTGGGGGGGAAGTACCTTAATGCTATCTGTACTGATAGTACTAGTAAGTATAACTTATATAATATATATAAATATAACTAAAGGAAATAGAACTTCGTAAGAGCCTTGAACTCAGTTAGCTTGCTAACCATGGCATAAAAGACACTAAAGTTACCTTCCAGAAGTTTCATAAAAAATTCTGACACAAAAAATAGATAAGTATTCAAATCCCCAACTCATGGCACAGGGATACTGCCAGGCGGTATGGTTGCTTGCCTTCTTTAAAACTGGTTGTTACAACTGTGTTAAAAGTGCTGCACAGAAAATGGAAAACTAGGAAACAACCAAACAAGAATCCAGAGGGTCAGTTATGACTCAGAAAAGGGCAAAAGAAAGAAAACTAAGAAGAAGCTGTCAGCAAAGTAAACATTCTGCGTAAACTCCCCAGCAACTAAATCTGAAAAGGCAAGTCCAGATATTTGGATCCAAACATATTCTTCATTCCAAGTAGCTGAAAAAAATATAAATGCTAACGGACTGCCATACTCGTTAACATCCACGCTGCCACAAATCCACAGATGGGTACAAGACACTCGTTTGTCACCATCGGAACACAAATGGACCCATTTTAAAAAAATATTTAGCTACAGCAACACCAATTGCTGACTACAGAACTAGCGAGCAAGCTCTACTAGATGTTGTGGTTTAGCCCCAGTCAGCAACGAAGCACCACACAGCTGCTCGCTCACTCCCCCCACCCCTGTGGGATGGGGAGAGAATCGGAGGAGCAAAAGCAAGAAAACCCTTGGGTTGAGATCAGAACAGTTTAATAATTAAAATAAAATAGTAAGAATAGTAATGGTAATAATAATAATAATATAAAAAGAAATAATGAGAGAGAATAAAACGAAACCCAGGGAAAAGAGGGAAAAGGGAAAAAACACAAGAGCTGCAACCGCTCACCACCCGCTGACCGACACCACCAGTCCCTGAGCTGCGATCGCTCCTTCCCCCGGCCAGCTCCCCCCAGTTAATATACTGGGCACGACAACACATGATATGGAATATCCCTTTGGCCAATTCAGATCAGCTCTCTTGGTTGTATCCCCTCCCCTCCCGGCTTCTTGTGCACCTGGCAGAGCATGGGAAGCTGCAAAAGTCCTTGACCAGTGTAAGCACTACCTAGCAACAACTAAAAACATCAGTGTGTTATCACATTATTTTCATACCAAGTCTAAAACACAGCACTATACCAGCTACAGTGAAGAAAATTAACTATCCCAGCTAAAACCATGACACTAGAGTACTATGAATGTTAGAAATTGCATTACAGCAGCCTTTCGGAATACAAACAAGGATTTTAAATTTAGCAAGGAATTTCAGGTACTGTTGCCTATGGCACCCATAAGGCATTCAAATCTGCCTGGATTTAACCCCATAACACAGTTTAAAAACTGACCCAACAACATAAATCAAACAGTTCGGTAATGGATTGGCAGTAAGCCTACCAGGTCATTCTTAGGTCCCATTTTAACATTCCCATTAGCAATCAGAAAGAGGATGGGAGTGGCAAAGGCGAAGAAGCCAGATGACATTTGCAGAGGACACCAAGCTGGGTGGAGCAGTAAACAAGGACAAACACAGAAAAACACGTTGCATTTTTATATAAGGGTCTAAGAACCTTTCAGATGGAAGAGAAAATGGAGCAGCACCAAGCACTCATTCTAAATGTATTTATACAGACTCCACACTCATACAGCTGATCTTCCCGAGGACTAGCTTGCACCTAGATAACAGCTAGTCTTAAGTCTGGCTCTTCCAACAGAGCGACACTGTAGAAGTGTGTACCAGGAAAAACTACACATAACCATCCAAAACATCTCTTGAAGATGAAACGCTGTTTTAGCGCAGGAATTGTGTTGCAAAAATTGCTTTCTACACAGAGTGGGAAGGGTGGTACCAACACGATCAGAAATAACCTCAAAAAACTCAATGACCACTACAGAAATTTATGAGGTGTCTGGAGGAGCGTCACAGGTGAAAACAAACCCATTTCTAGAGCTAGTGAATTGTGGGTATGCTCCCTCGCAAGGAAAGAGGTCATCAGGTGTCACCGTACCAGAGGCACACGAGTGGGTTTTATGCAAAATGCTACTTTACAGAACGAGTGTTGTGCAACACATGATGAGAAACCGAAGGAGAGAGAGAGAAGACAGCACTTACTTCACATTTTATTTGGCTACGGCCGGAAAAACAACACCACCACAAGCATTATTTCAATACAGCCGCCCCAAACGCGGCCTGACCTTACCCAGAGGCGGGGTGCAGCAGGTCCGTGGGGGCAGCGGGAAGAAACGGGGGGACGGGGAGGGAAGCTTAAAGCTTCTCGGTTCGGATTTAATAAACCCGGCCTTGCGGAGGGGGCAGGCGGGCGCGGGGCCGGGGCAGCTACCCGGGGCCCAGCAGCCGCTTCCCTCACAGGCCTCCCCTCCCTCCCCCCC
>WEKW01017788.1:62562-115271 GCA_013389905.1 Sula dactylatra | reverse complement strand
GGTGCCCCAGGGCCCCTGGGCTTTGTTTTCCGAGCGGCTGGTGGCTGTCGGTGGAGGCCAGGAAGGATGTGGCCCGCTGAAATTTCTCCAGGTGGTGTCCTTTAAAACCAAAATGCTTGTTAGAAATAGTAGAACTTCAGGCCCCGCCGTCTCTCGTATAGTTTTCCTCTAAGGTGCGAGTTTGCTGTCTGTTGGGAAGGATCAGGGGTTTACAAATCATCACATCTTTCCTTCCTGTTAGAGCTGTGGCTCTTAGGGCACTGCCAGAGTCATTCCCATCATAGAATCGTTAAGGTTGGAAAAGACCTCTAAGATCATCAAGTCCAACCGCCAACCCAACACCACCATGCCTCCTAAACCATGTCCCCATGTGCCACGTCTACATGTTTTTTTGAACGCAACTGGATGTTGATTCAGTAGGTGCGGAGACACCTTCCTTGTCAGTGAACAGGTAGAAAAGGGACACTTTGGAGTAAGCCTTCAAAGCGCCTCCTTACAAATCTCAAAAGTGGTGTGACTAGGCACATTGTAACACGGAAAACGTGGTAAATTACTGCCTTAACTGAAAATTAGTTGTCTATGCAAATGAAGTTTGGAGCATCTCCACATTATTGCAGGAATGGCCTGACCTGGTGGAACCCTCCTTCTCTGGGCAAGAAATAAAGTCATTCCGATGAGCCAGGCTGTATTTAGATGTCTGGAAGGATCATACAGGATCACCTTATTTTGCTGAAATGGTATTGTGTAATCTCAGCTTTTTGAACGTGTACTCACACCAAAGTTGAGACCTGGTGATTCTGTTGGTGGTTGTAGTAAAGGGTAGGTAGAAGCAGGTTCTGGTTTAGTCTGTATACTTTGGCCTGACAAACAAAACGAGAGGATGGACCTTTGAACTGACACCATTTTTAGACCTGAGGGAAGTACAGAATGTAACTGCCGGTCAACAGCAATTACTTAATTTTGTTCTTAAGCCAGTGGAGCTGGCAGTGCTGGCTTTAGTAAGATATTTCCTGAGCTGGGAAGTCATTTGTCGGTTATAAAGTAAATCTACTTCCTGATTAGCAGGAAAAATTGCCTCTTTATCAGTCAAAATTTAACCATCTAGTGACTACAGAGCGTTTGATTTCATCAGAATATTTACATTATGTGAAACAGTTTTTCTGCTAGAATCTACTCTCGTCTTCTCATAAAAAATGCATAAACTTTAAAGAATGAGAGTGGTACACCTTAAAATTTAGAACTGTTCCCGCCCCCTCCCTCTTCCCAGGTTTCTGACTAACCTACTAAGAAGGCAAAATGAAGATTAATTTTAAGTAATTGTAGGATACTGGAGTTTGACTTGTAGGCCCAGCCTCAAAATAGCGCTGTCTTTATGGACATCTTTTTAGAGTTGCTTATTAACGTGCTCAAAATACCTGCTTGCAGTGAAGCTTCTTGGTCATTGAAGGGGATGTTCTAGGAAAGCTTTCTTGGCAGTCAAGGCTATTTATCAAAGGCACTCTATTAAAAGCTTCAAAAACTTGCATATGCTTCTTGTTTACCTGCATGATTCAATGAGGCTTTTCTGGAGCTTCACTCAGGACATCCTCAGAGATTGGATTTGGCTCCTGTATTAACAAAGAAGTTCTGAAAGAGTGGTAGGAACACGGAGCCTGGCCTGGGGGGCACAGTCAGGTAACTGGGAACATACAGGTGGGATGAGAGCTATCCAAAGCCTTCTCCTTAAAGTGACAGCCCTTCTTTCTTCCCTTTGGTCTTTTTAATTTCACTCCGGGATAGGAACCACGAGTAATTATTTTGCATTGGTAAATATCTGTTTGAAAGGAAAGCACGATGACTTCAAGTTGTAGCAGTCACAGCTCAGTGAAGCCTCAGAGGAGTGAGGTGATGGAAGCAGCCTTTCCCTAGCAGCAATAATAATGCCTGCTACGTGTCAGGTGCTTCTCCTTTCCCGTTTATGTACGTGAGTGCCAAACAGATGTGCACACTAAATCCCACCTTATGAAACAGGTACTGTAATGCAGGTATTCACAGGTGTTGTGCTGCTGTGCCCCTGTTGTGTACCTGGGTTACAGGTATTTGCAGGCAGTGGGGCCGCAGCTGTCGGACGGCTTGCTGGTAGCTGTAGCTTCTCTGGGCTGTACCAAGGCATGAAGGGGAGGGCTGTTGCAGTTCATTGCATCATGCAAATAGGGTGCTTACACTGATGTGTCCTTCTCCTTGGAGAGAGAGTATAAATACCAGTAGGGTGCATATGGTGCAATGCTTAGATGTTAAACTATTAGATAAGCCTAGCATTCTTATCTGCCTCATAACCTTGTGAGAAAGAATAAGGCTTTAGTCAAAAGACCCCCATGTGGCAGTCCTCCTTTGAACATCTGTCTCTGATGTTTCTGTTTAGAGGAAAGAGGAGACAAAGGCATATAAATAAAGGCAACAGTATGAAAATGGATGTTGCAGGAAGAGGGAGACAAGGCAAAAAGCCACGTGGCCAAAATGCTTGTTTTTACCTGTGAACAGCTGATGTGTAAGGCTAAAGCAGTGAGGTATCAGTTTACTTAAGGGATTACTTGGTTGAGGGGGAATCAGTCATCTGTGGCTTTCTAACCTAGACCAAAGGTTACTTCCTTCTAGTTGTTGTTCAGTGTAAAATTAGATGCTGTCTTCCCTGAGCTAAGCATATGCCCAGATACTGGCACTTAACAAGGAGCTGTGCTGGCATTGCAACCTACAGGACCTGAGAAGCTGAATGAGTTTGGTGGAACTAAGATGAAAGAATTTCCTTCCTGTTCAGGTCAGCTGGTGGGAGCTAACCTGAAGGTACCGAGGCATTTTTGTAAATAAAATGTTTGCTGTAATTCTAGGCCCGTCTTGAGTCTTACCAAGAATGATTCCAAAGGTGAGCACTGTCCTAAGCCTTAGCAGATCTCAGATAATCACCAGGGGCCCTCCTGCAAAAATGAGGAGATGGTGGTGGTCATCAGATGACAGCCCTGAGACCTGTCAGGAGCTGAGTTCCAAGGTCCCAGTTTGCACCTGAAATTACAGATTCCTGACAGGAAACTTTGCCTGATACTTTCTGCTCTGCTTTAGGCTCTGGTGAGTCAACTGTTGCTGGCATTTGGAGCTTGAGATGTAGGAGTATGAATCTCCACGTTTCATGAATGTTACAGATAGTTTGAGATCTCACAGGAAGACTCCCAATTCTGCTGCAGGAGGGCAGAACCATGAAGTTCTCATTCTTTGGGCCCTGAATCTAAGACATGGCTCTGGTGGCTGTTTCTCTCCTTTCTGGAGATATTTGGGTATATAGCCATTAGAACAAATTCCTGTACTGCACAGAGAACTGTGCTGATGATTTGCTTTGTTTCCTTTCCTAACAGACTAGTGAGCCTAACACCTTCTGTTACTTCTGAAATGTCTTGCAATAGTCAATACCAGAATTCTTTTCCAGCTCCATAAGGCAAACGCATGTGCTTTATTTGACAGCTCTCCTACAACATCAGTATATATACTTCCTTCCACCTTTCTCCAGGAGTCACATAGAAATGCCCTCTCACTTCTTTTCCCATTAAAAGCTAATTTGATTTCACTTGGTATTTAAATGTCAGCATTCTCTTTGCTGAGAAGAAGGTGGATTTTTTTTAATGCAGTATTTTATTGGCCTTATCAGCCAGGTTTTGTTGTAGATCTCAGGCCCCCTTGACCCTTACAGTGCTTTACTTAGTTAAATCAAAAGAATAATAACAGGTCAATCTCACCTATTTTTTTTAGTGAGAAGTGTCTATACTAAAAGCTTCTGTTGTTTAAGTTAGAGTGCCACATCAATTAAACATCTAGCGCTTTAAGTGCTGGCTTCCTTTTGCATCCCTCCCCCTACTGTAGAAAAGATCAGTAATCTCTGTCTAGTGGAGGTAAAGACAGGGAAAGAAAGTATACTACTTTTGATGAGGAGGTTAAAATATCCAAAGGATAATTTGATAATGCATCTAATGTATTCTGTTGTTAGTTCTCAAATTAAATTATAATTTGTAATGAGAACAGTACAGTGCTAGGAGATGCGGTATGAATCTAGCCTAGGAACTTTGAACCGTATTAGATGTCCAGCTTACTTCTATCAAGTCATTCAGAAAGCAGCGCTCTTCTCTATAAAATGCTGTGTAACTTGCAGTACTCTTTATCTAGCAGCCCTTCTTGGATGATGCTCGTAAAGAATTACTTAAAATAGGCATCTACTGCTATTAAGTGAGATATTTTAAACGGAAGTTCTGGTTGTGCGTAGTTATTAAAGATTATACGATATTTTCTGTGTGAACAGGGCTATTAGCCCCTTTGTCCTAAGCTCAGTTTGCATGAACACCATACCCTGCTGCAAGTTCAGTCTTTGCTTCAGGATTCAACACTGAGTAGAGTAACCTTGCGTACAGCAGCTGCTCGTGCTCGCTGACCTTAGACCGCCAACGTTTCTGTGGTGAGCAGCACAATCCTGGAAATACGTGATGTTTGACGAGCCACTTCAGGCCAATTAGCTGTCTCAAAACAAAAACAGCAACAGGAATTAAGAGTGAATGAATACTTTGAAGGCTTATGAGCAAGAAGTACAATTAATGCTGCTGAATAAGGCATTCCTCCCCATGGTCTCTATATGACTATTAACTTACACGTGAAGAAACTGAGAGACAGAAAAATTGTGATTTATCCCAGGCCACGTGACACAATGGTGGCAGAAATCTGATTAGTGCCCTGGCCCGCCTGGCTTCAGGCGCTGTGCAAGTTCATTTTGTTGCTAGAAACAATCGTATCTTGAAAAACAAGGCAGTGTGAATGTGGGAGATAAGTATTTGTTGTCAGAGCTTCAAGAGAAGCAAACAGAGAATTTTGGTCTATTCCTTGGCAAAAATGTGTCTTTTCAGTTGGATGTGGGTAAATTTGTAGCTGCACAGGTTTATTGCAAGTACTGTTTGTTGGAAGTAAAGAAGCAGTGTAGCCTATTCCAGCAATGGTTTGTTATATAGATTTCAGTATTTGCTGAAATACCGCTGGAATACTGTTCTTAGAATTTCAGACTCAAGAAAACGATTTGGCTTGGTTTTGACCAGTGCTGATAACTGAATTTATTTCTGAATTTATTTCTGAAGCAGAGACTGCCGTGTCTGATGGATAGCTTGGTATAGAATCCATCCAGTGTGGTGTTGGGGTGTTTTGGTTTTTTTGTTTTTTTTTTTTGTTTGTTTGTTTGTTTGTTTTTTTAATTAAGCTAGCAAAATTGAAGAATTTGTACCCAGTTTTAATTGTGAGCCCCCTTTCTTGTTTCTTTTCTAGTGTCTTTTGCACTGACGAGATACACTATTCATGCACGTTTATACCTCACGCCCACCCCCCAAAGTTCTTAGCATGTTAGGATTTTGACAGGCAGAGGCCTTTGGTACTTACCATTTCTTCTGAGGTAGCCTCTAACAGCAAAATATTTTGAAACCTTGAAATCCAAACAGAAAACTGAAGGAAGACTTCATTCCCACGCCTGTGCTATATTTCAGATTGCCATATGCAATGGACACTGATCTCAGTTCCCAGGACAGGAAGGACCTGGACAAGTTCATCAAATTCTTTGCTTTAAAGGTAACTTTTTCTCCTGTGGGCAAATGCCTCTTCTTTCTTAAGAAAAGCCATACTTGCTGTGGCTAGAGTAACAAGGTTGGGATTTGGAGGTTTTTTGGTTTTGCTACAGAGCAAAGCAAGAAAAGCTGATGTCAAATTTAGGAGATTACTGAGAATAACTAGAAAAACATCTTTTCACTTTTTTCTACCTTCAAATCCTCCTCCTTCCCCCAGAAGTGTCCTGCTGTAGAATCAGTGACAGGCACTTCATACCTCTATCAGCTTTGGGCTCCTATCAGCACATCTGACCATCTTCTGTTGGACTCCACTCTTTCTTTTCAGCCTATCTAAATCTTTATATCGAATCAAAAGCAATAATACCAGAATGTTCTTTTCAGTTATGTTGATATGTAATTATAAAATTTGGCCTCGCTTGGTACATAGATGCAAGTAGATACTCTGGCAATGGCTATGTTATAAATGTACAGATTCACCTGACTTTCATTTATGTGTCCAGGTTCAGGATACAGATCTAAATTTTGTTTCAGTATTACTGAAAACTGTGCAATTCCTGACGGCAAAATTGATTTAGTCACTTCTTGTTGTTACAGAGAAAGGACAGCTTAAAATGATTTTCTGTCTGAAATTCATTTACCTGTTATATGTAATAATTTTAATTTATTACACCTGAAGATTAGCATAGCAAACTCTACTTCTCTACATCCTGGTCAACCTTTTCATTTTTTTTTATTTTTTTTTTACTTGGAATTTGCCTGGCTCAGGTTCTGAACTGAGGGCTCTGCTGAGCTCAAAACATGAGTGTGTATCTTTTCCTTTCGATTCCAGACAGTACAAGTAATTGTCCAGGCCCGACTTGGAGAGAAAATCTGCACCCGATCATCATCCTCCCCAACAGGCTCTGACTGGGTAAAGTCATGGTTTTTTAAAGCAACACCATAACTGTTGGGGTTTTTGCATGTGTGTGTGCACACACACGTGTGTTGAGAACATGGTGTAGTTGTTATAGTCTTGTGCAGACTATACTAACTATTCATAGAGTAACTACTATATTCAATTACGTTCGTTGGTGATGTGGTTGTTCACATGCAACCTGTCACTCTGGGCTCTTAAGGGCTGATTAGAGGAGAGATAAATGATACCTCTCAGCAGCTCCTGCCAGCTAAGGTGCGTTTCCAAGATCTGCTGGGAGTGGGATGATGAGTTCTTTTCTGTCAGAAGTTTGCAACTCTGCAATTCAGGACTTTGTAGTAATGGGCTTTATTAAAATTGAAGAGACTCAAGATACTCTGTGGGTGAGGATGGGACTCAAGTGAGGGAATAGGAACGTGATTTTTATGGCAGGATCAAGAAAAACGTTTTAATTAGCAGCCAAGGAAGTGTTTGTAAATACGAAAAGCCCGAGCCCATCTGGGAGTTTTCTGTTTCATAAATACTTCAGTGCACACTGACTTAGTATGTTACATATGGGTCTATGAGTCTGTCTGTAGCATACCATTAGGCAGTTTTTCAAAGAAATAAAAAACTGAATCATCTCTTTCATTCTGCAGTTCAACTTGGCAATCAAAGATATACCAGAGGTTACTCATGAAGCAAAGAAAGCCCTGGCAGGACAACTACCAGCTGTTGGACGGTCTATGTGTGTGGAGATTTCTCTCAAAACCTCAGAGGTGAGAATTGAGTCAAAATAGATGCCATTTTTTTTACTTGAATCTTTAGTCACCTACCAGAGCTCCTGCCCTTTAGTCCAAAGCAATGTGAAAATTTCTTTGTTTACGAAGTTAGGTAGCATGCTAATGAAAAGAGATGTAGTGTTTAACAGAAGCAATTCACTACAAATATCTGAGGCCAAACACACAAATGACAGAGCAGCAAAATTTAGTTTCTTAGACCACGAAGAGCTTAGCCATTCTGAGGAAGGTATTCCCTCAGGTGATATAGTTGTGCAGCGAGACTTCCAGTGCCCCTTTTTCTATCGTTATTCTATCTATTACAAGAAAGTGGGAGCCAGGAGAAACATCTTCACTGAGAGGTGTGGCCATTGCTGATCATTAATGAGATGTGATAAGGTTTGTGTTCTGAAATGAGCCTGTGTTTGCCATCCTTTCTCTGATCCAGGGGGACTCCATGGAGCTTGAAATTTGGTGTCTAGAAATGAATGAAAAGTAAGTGCATTCTTCACACTTTTTTGCGTGTGTGTGTTTGTTTTAGCTGATGAAATGGGGAAGTGTGCTCAATCCATGGTGATGAATGAGCACATGTTGGCTCTGTGGCCTGTGACACTTCAGAGGGAAGTCCCCTGTTTGTCTAGTGCAGCAGTCAAACTGTTTAATATTGGTGCCAAGAAAATAAACTAGTAATTTTATTCCTTCTTCATTCTTCCATTACAACTAGTATGCTTCCTCAGATACAAGAATTCATATACTCAGTAATGACAAATGTTTTTAATACTGAAAAGATGCTTCTAATAGAAGGCTGCAGGGCATTTTTCAGCATTTACTCCTACAACAGGTGACTAGATTGAAGTAGGACTCTTAGCTGGTTGGTCAGTAATGGGTAGCCACACCGGGGCTTTATTTTATCATTTTGGCAATAAAACTGACCTTAAACAATGGGCCCAGACTCTCATTTTGATTTAAAAAAAAAAAAAAAAATTAAAAAACAAACAACCAAACCCAAACAACTTAGTTGGAAACAAAAGACTAATTTTTTCCCTTTGTGTTCTATAGGTGTGACAAAGAAATCAAAGTTTCGTACACCGTATACAACAGGCTATCTCTGCTGCTGAAGTCTTTGCTTGCTATAACCAGGGTAACTCCAGCCTACAGACTCTCAAGGAAGCAAGGCCATGAATATGTAATATTGTACAGGTAAAGAAGAATATGAAATTCCCCATTTGAAATACAAATGGCAGAGACTCTAGACTTGAGCAGTGCAGCTACAAATGTGGTAAAAAGGGATGAGTGATAATATTTGGATTTAACTACTAGTGATCAGTGACAGAACTTTGGCCTATATATCACCTTATAGCCTCCATCTGAGCCATTGAAAGAAAAACTAAGCACAAGCTGTGAAGTATTGCTGTTTGCCTACCATGTTGAGAAGAGTACAAAAATTCTATGTGCAAGCACTGGTTAAATTGCTTATTAGCATCCAGTTGTTCAGTGTCTGGCCTGTGTTTGATAAATGCCTGTCTACGTTGCACATAACTGCAACGCATACTTTAGCAGTATACATTCAGACTCTCTCCTGCTGTTCCATTTTAAAGGCGCATCCTCAGCTCCCCTTGCTGTAATTCTTGCAGTTTACTCACCCAGATACTGACTTCAAATCTGTTTAGCCTGTGAGATCTGACTGAATCGTGTTTCATGGTTATCACCTTCCAGTCTTTGGTTTTGGCTTTGAGAAAAGTCTGACATGTTTGCACAGCTAATTTAGATGATTCTAAATCTCAGGTTTGTTATCATTTGCACAGCTGAGAACTTAAAAAGAAATCCCAGCCATTTCTTCATTTTTGCCTCCATTGCTGGTTTGGCATATACTTAAGAGCAGGTCTCTTTACAGCACAGGTAACCTTTTATGTTGTGAGATGAGTATCAGCTTTTAGACTCAGACCTGTCTGTGAAGTCTATATCACTTCACATTCTTCCTCTGAGCTGTAGACTTGCCACAGAGGCTTAAAAAACTTAAAGAGAAGTTTCCGATTAGACTACTGTTTTCTCTTCCTTTTCCTTTTTACATGACATGTCTTCCTCTGAAGTAGCTGGAAGGTTTTTTGAGATGGACATTCTAGCCACTTCTTTTTTTTTTTTTTTCTAAAGAGGAGTTCCAGACTTTCAACTCATAAAATTAAATAAGGAATAAGGATATGTATAGCATTATGTTCCCAGTGGACCTAATACCTTTTTCTTTTTGCTGCAGGATATATTTTGGTGAAGTGCAACTGAGTGGCTTGGGAGAAGGTATGATTAGGCAACACACAAACTAGAGCAGAACTGTTTTCCGTACTGGTTAGCCATTTATTACTCTTCCTAAGTGCCATAAGGAAAATTAAGTCTGAGATTTACATATGCCTTTTATGTGGATCTACCAGTGAAGGGTCGTGTCATAAGGTGACAGATATAATGGTGGTACTTTGCCAAAATCTAGGGTGATTGCCATTTTGACCCTAGTGATCCAGAACTGAAATGAGAGTATGGAAGTATGTTGATAAGGGGCAGGACTGGTAAAGGAGATCATGATGTACTCAGGAAAAAGAAGCACTTCAGAGCAATATTTTTAGACCAAGATAGGAAGCAACATCACAAGTCTTGCAGATGAAGCCTACCAGCAAGGCAACCTCGTGCTGCTGTTTTGTTACGGGTTCTGTATGTGTCTTTGGACTTTGGATTGCAAGGGATAACAGAAACACTATAGAAATAAGATAATGTAACCTCAGAATAGAAAAGTACAGAACATAAATAATCAGTGAGACTGATAATCATTCCTTAACCTTATAGGTTTCCAGACAGTCCGTGTTGGGACAGTGGGTACCCCAGTGGGCACCATCACTTTGTCTTGTGCCTACAGAATCAACCTCGCCTTCATGTCAACCAGGTGAGAAAATGTGATCGTGCCAGAAACTGTTTTACAGTAATGTATTATTAAACCCCTCATATTATGAGCCCCTAAATCTTTCCCTTCTGCTTATCCTTTCTTGCTGAGATTCTCCTTCATGGAGAATACTCCCTCTCATGCTTAAGTCTTGCAGAAAGGGGAGTATTTGGGTAGCCCTGAGCCAGACTCTAGAACTCCAAATTGTTGATGCACGCTTGGAGTTGCAGGGCTGAATTGTAAAGATGCTCTGGTCCCATTAACAGACTCAAGGGTTTTCTGCGAGGGCACCATGAATTGGGATGAGAGTAGAGAGAAAAAGCTAATAACACCATTGCTTGTTGCCTTGCAGGCAGTTTGAGAGGACCCCTCCTATCATGGGGATTATCATTGATCACTTTGTGGACCGTCCTTATCCCAGCTCTTCACCCATGCATCCCTGCAATTACAGGTGAGGAAATACTGAGCTGAAATCATGGGACATAGTGAAGGCATCAGTTATGCCCAAATACGGAGCCTTTTCCACTGTTTGCTGACTGCATGGGAAGGGAGACTGGAGGATTCGTGTCAATCATACTGACATGGTTGAGCATATGAGGAAGGGTGACATTTTTCTCCTCACACCTAGAAGGCTGAGTGCAGCAAGCCCCAGTATTTTCCCAAATTCCTTACAGAAGCACTTGGACACGAAGGGTATTTAACCTTGGCTGCCTTTGGGAATTTGCAAGTGTAATCCTGCTGTAGAACTACATGTCCAGAGGCACGCATCTCCAGATATTTCCACTGGGGAAAGATCAGAGTTTAATTTCTCTTTGTAGATGAGAGGTTGGTCTTCTCTAAAACGCATGTGAGGGCAATCAGGTTGGGACCGGTGGTATTGTTTGACAATGGTTCTGTAAACACCAAAGCCAGTAGCATTAGCTGGTATAACAAAACCTTTAGTTAAAAAAACAGAGGAAAGTATTTCTATGTGGGGGTAGAAGAGGAGCGCCTGGGGAAAATTAAAGTTTTCGTACCTTGTTTATCACAGTTCTGTCAAGTAGATGAGAGCCTGTCATAATTCTCCTTTCAACTCCACCCAGATATTCTCAACCTCCCTGCAGTGTTTGTCCCAGTGTGTTTTGCTATTTGTTTAAGGAATATTTCCAGTTAGAAAGCTTTTCTTTTCTTGCTGCTTTAGAGCTGGTGAGGACAATGGTGCAGTATACCCCTCAGTAGAAGATTCCCAAGAAGTGTGTACCACGTCTTTTTCCACCTCTCCTCCATCTCAGGTAAGAGAAACCAGGCTCTCTTTACTCCTAGATAGAACAATCACTGTTGGCATAGTGTGCATACTCCTACATCAGCTACGGTGCAAACAGGCAGCCTCCTGCTGCTAATTAAAATTTAAGGTATGGGTTGTTTCTATTGCTACACTCTGAGTGAAACCTAGTTAGATACTAATTTCAACAAAATGCTAGGGGACTAGAAAGACTGAATTACTGAGAAAGATTAAAAGAACCTACTCCTGTAGCTGGGCTGAGATGTGCTTGAAGAGGATAGCAGTGTACTTATACATTCACATACTGAAACTACAAGAAGAGGAATTCAAGAGATTGATGCCAGCCAGCATAAGTAGGGGTAGCAGACTGACACTGAGAAAGAAATGCTGAAATATCAAGAAAATGCTTATAGCGCAGTTATATTTTCTGCATTGCAGAATGGAAGAGCAGGAAAAAGACAAAAGCTGTATCGGACCATCTAAAAGTAGTTGGGGCAGCAGGAATAAGTATCAGCAAACAAATGGGGTCATAGCATTGAACTAGGGACTTTGTACACTGTATTTCCACCTACCCATGCAAATTCCATTTAAGTTTCAATTTTAAAATAGATAATGGTTTCCTTCTGAATATAAAAAACACAGAAACTCCAATTCCTCCTTCTTTTACTGTCCTTACATGCCTGACTTCACAATTCTGTATTTTGAAGACTTGGCCAGATTTGCAGTTGTCCTATAGCTTTAAATATTCAGGAATGTCCTGCCTTATTGTCCAGCCAAGCAGATGGCTCTACTGATCTTTAAAAACAATCTAAAGACTCTAAATCTCTTTTGCTGTCGATGTGAAACATAGAATGAAGTATAACTGGAATGCTGTTCCAAACTGAAAGAATTTGCTATGGGTCTTCCCACTGCTTCAGAGGAATTAATATGACTGGTTTAGCAGAATGTATTCTAGTGTATGGATGAGCTAGAAATGAGCTTTTCTTAGGAAGCACTTTTGTGCTTAGTGGATTTTGAGTGACAGGGCATCAGGCAATGTTGAACTAATCAGCCAGCACTCACGGTAAGTCTGATGGAATAAAGCTTTTCTTATTCTGCAATAGACAGCTCAGGAGATGAATTTGTGGCTGAGTTCTGTCCAGCCTTTTCACAAAACGGGTTAAATGCAAAAGGTTTCGTAAGGAAATTTGCACTGCTGGCTTGCTTGTGCCAGTGTTACTTAACAGTAATAGTGCATGTAAGTACATTGAAGTTGACATTTCCCCAGGGGACATGAAGCTTTGTTGTCACTGAGGGGAAAAGCTTTATGAAACCAGATGAACCTTGAGGATTCACATTAAGTATGAGCCTACATTCTTGCTTTTCCTGTGGCTCATAGTTGCCATATGCTCCGTGCTTATTTATAAAGCAACTGCCAGTCTTTGTTACCACAGTTAGAATTGTAAGGCTGTCTTGGCAGTGGTGTCTAAAGTAATAAGCTAGAAGGGGAAAAAAAAATTAATTTCTTTCTCCAGCTTTCTATATACAACTTAATATGTGGGAAAATACTGGGAACTGTGTGGTTCTGTTAGCAAATTGTCCAAATCTCTGCCTGCCTTCCCAGTAAAAATGAGGCCTAACCTGCATGATACAAGGGAACAGGTGTTACTTTCTCCCTGTGAGCTTGCATAGCACGTCTGGGTGTGGTGTGGGGTGGCCCTAAGTCTGGCCATGGGTAATACCCAGAATGGAAGCTTTCCTAAAACTGAAAACTGTTGGTAGGAAAATGACTGGGAGAAGGTATGGGACTGACCCAGGTTTGGATTGCCCTTTTGGCATTAGTACGCTCTGTGAGACAGTGTTTACTTCTGGAGTGTCACTCCTGTTGCCGGAGTTCTCTCTTCACATCAATGTGTTGGAATTGCACCTTAGCCTGGGTCCCCTTTAATCTAAGGGTGCAGCACAGACCTGCCAAGGTATGATCCCTCAGAATGCTGGAAGATTAAGAGTATGGATGGATGGAGAGTATTGAAATACATGTAATTTGTACATTTTGAAAAATACCCTATTCTTGGCTTTTTCTGGCCTCCGCTCAGCCTCCTCCATGCTGATTGGCTGGTACCAATTCTAATTAGCTGTGGAACACAGTCCCTGGCAGTTACTTCTGTCAGTGTTCACTGGAGTCTAAAATATTACCTGTGTTGAGATTGGAAAACAGTCAATTCTTCACAAAGTGACCATGCTTCTGGCAATGCTGAGGCTTCTGCTCTCTGTGTAGGTGTGGCTGCTGCAGCCAAAATCTCTTCACTAGCATTCAGTTCATCCAACTCTTTATAGTTCTTCTCTGAAGTCCTTCTCTCTCTTTCTCTCTCCCCCTCTCTCTCTCTCACTCTCTCTCTTTTCCTTGTTTCCTCTGTGTGTCTGTGTCTGTGCACAGTGTGTTTTTACTGTCACAAAGGCACATTTTCAGACCCCTCCTCCTGTGGTGACGGACACCTTGAAGGTCCCAGTGATGGGACTGGCCTTTTCACATCAAGTGAGTTGTCAATAGAATATGCTATACGTGGCAGATGGAGTTCTGGCATGACAGAACAAGTACAGGAAAGTGCCAAATTTGACAGTGTGGAATGTTTGGTGTGCACGGGAGAGGCTGGTGAACCCAAAATGGGCCAGGAACATTATTGAGACTGTCTGCTTAAATGCCTTTGCAGATGAAGGTCTCCCAAAGACAGGACGAGCACCCCTAAATAAACAACAGCTGTTGCAAGGATTGTTAAAGACACAGGTAGTAAGGCACAGTGCTGAGTGTCTTCTCTTAATAGCCAGTGTCCCTAGAACCTGCACAGGCATTAGTGCTCTGTTCAGCTTAATTAGCCTCATGTGAATCAAAGTGCTGTTCATCTTTCAGACCCCTGTAAGTGATGTCAGCGTTGGTGCTGCTGGAGCGTCACACACAGAGCTCTGAAAGAAGTGTTCCTCTTGAGGTCAAGCAAGCTAAAACAGGAAAGTTTGATTTAATCTGACCAGCTGAATTTCTCCCTGAGGTGTGTAAGGAACTTCCTGGGTTTTACTGCTTCCAGCACTTCGTTCCTAAAGCAATATCACAAGGGTTAGCTTCCCAATTCTCTTTGCCTAGCATGTTTATGGGACTAGCACTGTATTCTTTGGCTGAAGCTATTTAAACAGGCCTTGAAGATCAGCTGTTTTAATGTGCTATGTGAATGGGTTCAAACAATTGATAATGAAGTTGCTTTGGGGAAAAAAATTATTAAATATTAGCTCTTTAGTAAGCTGATGATGGCATTCCTGCTTTCTCCAGTATGTGAAACAGGCCTGTAGAGCAGAGCTTCCCTGTGACTGGATGTCAGTTATACCTTGCACAGCCTCCTCCTATGTGTGTAGGAAACCAGACTTGTTTTCTTGTCAAGGCCCAGACTTAGTACCCTGCAATAAGAACTTCTTAGAGTATAACCGTCATTACTGGTTCCAGTGAAAATCTAGCATCCTTCTGCCAGCCTGAAATGCTGTGCTGTGCCTCTGACTTTTCCTGTTCCTTCTTCAGTGACTGATGGTTATTCAGACTGTGGGGCATTCCCCTTCCCCTTCTTCTCTCCTCTCCCTTTGCCCTTCTTGTTTTTTCTCTTCTTTCTTAGCTTTCCAGCTCTCGACTTTCCTATCAGCCTGCTGCCCTGGGAGTTGGATCAGCTGACATGGGGTATCCTGTACTCTTTGCTGGTGGCTTGAATGCTGCACACCCTCACCAGGTACTTGTAGAGGGTAGAACAAGCGTGGCTGGTATTGCAACCGTTTGTGTGACTTGCACATCTGAGAGGCCTTTAAACTAGTGCATGGATTTGTATCCTGTCTGTCAGGAATGAAAAGAATGTAAGGTAAATATAGAGAAAGCACAGCCTGCACAGGAGCTGGGAACCGGTTCCTCAGCATCCCTGACTTTACTGGGGTAGGGGTCATGTGGAAAAATGACACCAAGAGAGCAGGCACCACACCTGTTTGCCTGCACCAGCATGTCACCAATTCTGAACTTTGGCTGTCATACAAAGCTGCTGCCCCTGTAGCTGTTCAGACACAGCACTGTAACCTAGACATAGGGTACACTGACAGTCCATATTGGCATATTTGCATCCATTCATCAGCCAAATAAGCAAAGTTAACCGAAGTCTTTCTGCCTGTGATGTTGCTGCTACAGTTTTGCTGACACAGTGATGGTAGAACAGAACAGAATAGACGATTTCAGTTGGAAGGGACCTACAGTGATCATCTAGTCCAACTGCCTGACCACTTCAGGGCTGACCAAGTTAAAGGATGTTATTAAGGGCATTGTCGAAATACGTCTTAAACGCTGACAGGCTTGGGGCATCGACCACCTCTCCTGGAAAGCTGTTCCAGGGTTTGAACACCCTCTCAGTAAAGAAATGCTTCCTAACGTCCAGTCTAAACCTCCCGTAGTGCAGATTTGAACCATTCCCAGGTGTCCTGTCCCTGGATCCCAGGGAGAAGAGATCAGCACCTCCCACTCCACGTCCCCTCCTCAGGAAGCTGCAGAGAGCAATGAGGTCGTAGCAGGAGGATATGATTTCCCACCCCCCTCCGCCTGCCCCTACTTGAAGCAGAGGACCTATGGCCAGGGAGCTCTGCAGTGTAAAACAGGCCTGAAGTGGGGTAGGAATAAAAAAAAGAGTTTGTACTGTGGTGATCACTTTCTACTTGACACCTCTTTCAGCCTCCTGCAGGCTACAGCCTGGTCGTATGCCAAAACCCCGCAACTTGGTCCCGATATGACAGAATCTGCTCTGTATTGCACTGTGATGGTGACCTGATTTTGAGATCTCTAACTTGACTGTTCATCTCCATCTCAGTTGATTGGTCCAGGCAAAGAGGGGGGAGTTCCCCCGATTCCCAGCCAGCCAGCACATGGCACTCAAGCTGACCAAGAGAGGATATGCACCCCACTGGATGGAGTCCACTACTCAGCAGCTACTCCTTCTAGCAGGTAGGTTGGTTTTAGATGATTCACCACTTGTGCTAGCCCGTTTATAATCCTGTTAAGATAAAACTTGTTTTCCCCTTTTTATGTATTGTTTGTAGCATAACTACTGTCTTTCCAGCCCCAAAAACAACTAGCAGCTTTCTGCCTTTCTCCAAACAATGATCTCGCCCATCTATTTAGAGGTGCTATCACTGTAACATCCTCGCAACTTCTGTTATGTCAACTTTCACTTCAGTATCAATTTTGTTTTTTAATCTCTCTACTGGTTTTGCTGATTGTAAAACAACAAGATGAAGTTAAGTCCACAGATGAAGTTAAGTCCACAAGAGAGTCTTAAATCCTCCAGAGACTTAATGTGAATCATTACAAAACCAGTTGTAGTTACCACAGATCTGTTCACTATTTTATTACAAAACTTAAGGCACAAAGTTACTTAAAAGGACACAATGCAACCTCACACTGTCCGAAATCATCTCACTCTCACTAATTAAATCCTCCTTTTTTTTTGGTCACCGTATTTATTTCTTGTGGATTCTCTCTTGGGGTCATGTATGTCTGAGTCAAATATCTTAAGCAGAGATTCTGCTACGAGGAAACCAAAAATCATAGTTGCACTAGCACTTTCCTGGGTTTGCTATCCAAGTAGTCCTCTTGCCAGAATACTCAACCTATTTTTTTCTTTGTCGTCACGGTTTTAGCTGGGACAGTTAATTTTCTTCACTGTAGCTGGTATAGTGCTGTGTTTTAGACTTGGTATGAAAATAATGCGATAACACACTGATGTTTTTAGTTGTTGCTAGGTAGTGCTTACACTGGTCAAGGACTTTTGCAGCTTCCCATGCTCTGCCAGGTGCACAAGGAGCCGGGAGGGGAGGGGATACAACCAGGAGAGCTGATCTGAATTGGCCAAAGGGATATTCCATATCATGTGATGTCAAGCCCAGTATATTAACGGGGGGGAGTTGGCCGGGGGAAGCAGCAATTGCGGCTCGGGGACCGGCAGTGTCGGTCGGCGGCTGGTGAGCGGTTGCAGCACTTGTTGTTTAGTTTTGGTTGTTTTTTTTTTTTTTCCTCTTTCCCTTCTTCCAAGGTTTTATCTCTCTCTCTCACTCATTATTTTACTTTTCATTATATTCTTATTATTATTATTGTTGCTGTTTTATTTTAATTATTAAACTGTTCTTATCTCAACCCATGAGTTTTCTTACTTTGGCCCTTCCAATTCTCTCCCCCATCCTACAGGGGTGGAGGNCATCACAAACAAAAAACCCAGGTCATAGAAATAACTAATAGCCATGCAGTGAATTAATCATACTGGCAGTGGCTGTTGTGATGTAGCAGACTGCTGCCTTTGTAACCTGAGTGACAGATACAATTCTGGTTCTTGCCCTCACCTCCTGACAGATCTGTGACTACTGCATTACTGCAAAAAAATAATAGTGATGAACAGGAATTGTTGTGAATGTACACATTCTGAAGTTAAAAGTCCATCTCCGAAAAGAAAACCTGTTTCAGCTGGCAGCAACTTTTCATTCAACTAAATAGTTTTCATCCAACTTTAAAGAAAAATCTGGTTCTACAAGTGTCCCAGTCCCCTTTTGTGCTCATGACTGAAGAGGAAGGTGTGGTACAAGGACAGAGATTTCTGTTGTCCTTCTTCCAATATTAGGAGTAAACCCAGAAAAATGAAGGAGTCTTGTAAACCGTGTGATTTGTCTGTATTGTTTGTGCCAGGAGTCAGTAAGTAGTCTATTTTCCTCCCCCAGCGAGGACACAGAAACAGTATCAAACAGCAGCGAAGGCAAGTGTGGCTCCCCACATGACCTTCTGGAGACCATCTTTATTCGGAAGGTGGGAGCTTTTGTCAACAAACCCATTAACCAGGTAACTAGCAGTAGATCCTCTCAGAGGGCACCATAATACCCTGCTTCTCCCATCTGTTTCTACACAGAGGAGCAGAAAGCAGCCCAATGCCGGGGCAACCCCGGAGATGGAGAGTGCATATTCCTGCCTGCTGCATTTCCCCACAAGGCCTTGTCATAGGCTTGTTTTTCATAAAATCCTTTTGGGAGGTGACAACCATTGAATTTGCCCCACTTTTAGCAACACTCTATTTGGGTATAGAAGACTTAATACTCTGTTTGGGTCTCACAGTTATCTGCCACTACCACAGGTTCATAAACTGGGGAAGCTGGTAGCAAGCCTCCCTTCCTTGAAGGGACATGCAGTAGACCAGTTCATCGCTAGTAAGCAAGCATTTAAGCTCAGCTAGGGCAGCTTAGAGATCTGCCCAGGTCCTAGGGCTGCTCTTCTAGGCGTTTTGGTTGGATGAAGGAGAATTGTTTGAATTTGTACCAGTTCGTTAATCCTTGCCTATATGATACAAGATGTATATAAGCAATCCCACCTCAGGGTATCTACCTGCATTAGGTCAGCTGAGTGCAGGCTCTCTCATTTATGCCTTTTAAATGAGGTTGTCAGCCTCCTGCCTAACTGCTGATCTGATCTTGGGCAATTTTTAGTAGGCCTGACCAAGACTTCCAGTATCCTTTTCTGTGCTGGGTAAGCAGAGCATCTTAGTGAAATTCTGTTTGCTGAATCTCCTCAGGTGACCATGGCCAACTTAGACATTCCTTTTGCCATGTTTGCTCCCAAGAATGTTGAGCTGGAAGATAACGACCCCATGGTAAGCCTCTTCCAGAGGTATAATATGTCCCTTCTCAGCATCCCTTATGCAACATCCATGCTATTCCCTACCTTGAATACACTTTGTTTTTTGAAAAAAGAACTGGATAATTCAGATTTGTTTGGTTTCAAGAACTCTCCCATGCTGAGTCTTGGGCTCTCTAGGTGTGCGAATAACAGTATGTGTTTGCTGCCCCTGCTGTAGCATGTTTATTGTCCAACCTCCTAACTGCCCCCACGCTGTCAAAGTACGTAGACAGATGTGATCATAAGATCAGTACTCACCATCTCCGATTTCTTGGGCAGGTCAATCCTCCTGACTCTCCAGAAACTGAATCTCCTCTACAAGGCAGCTTACACTCAGAGGGCTCCAGTGGCAGCAGCACAGGGAACACGCACGACGACTTTGTTATGATTGACTTTGTAAGTGCCCTCATCGGTGTTGTCACGTAACACCTGCATCTTAGATGGGCTTCAGGTGCTGGTACGATGGCAAATGATGTAAGGGTAGTTTTCAGTGGGGGCGGAAAAAACCCATGATTCCAAACTAGAGCTTGACAGTCCCCAAACTGCAGACACTGATACTCAGAACCAACAGCTACAAATTACTCCTTCAGTTCCCTACCAACACCTGGGCTTGATGTCCCGTCTTTAATGCCTAAAGGAGACAGATTCCAAGGAAATGTTCTCTTCCAAGGGCTTGGTCAAGCACAGATCTTGGCCATTCTGCAGTTATTTAATCTGCATTATTGCAGCAACAGTTGTAATGCTAAGACGTTTAGTGACAGCAGGTAATGACTTTACCTAAGATTATGGCAAAAGGGAAGCCAATGTCTCTGAATGGGAATTAACAGCAGTATCTTTGATTCTAGAAACCAGCATTTTCAAAAGATGACATTCTTCCAATGGATCTGGGGACGTTTTACCGTGAGTTTCAGAACCCCCCTCAACTCAGCAGCCTCTCCATTGACATTGGAGCACAGTCCATGGCAGAGGATTTGGTATGGAACCCTGAAATTTCTGTTTGTGGGGATCATACATACTTTACAATGCTCTCCCTATTCCTAGTTTGAAAAAAGTCACGTCTTCATAGAATCATAGAATAGTTTGGGTTGGAAGGGACCTTTAACAGTCATCTAGTTCGACCTCCCTGCAGTGAGCAAGGACGTCTTCAACTAGATCAGGTTGCTCAGAGCCCCATCCAACCTGACCTTGGATGTTTCCAGGGATGGGGCATCCACCACCTCTCTGGGCAACCTGTGCCAGTGTTTCACCACCCTCAGCGTAAAAAATTTCTTCCTTAAATCCAGTCTGAATCTCCCCTCTTTTAGTTTAAAACCATTTGGGCAACAGGCCCTAATAAAAAGTCTGTCTCCATCCTTCCTGTAGTCCCCTTTAAGTACTGAAGGGCCACAATAAGGTCTCCCCACAGCCTTCTCTTCTTCCAGGCTGAACAGCCCCAACTCTCTCAGCCTGTCCTCGTAGGAGAGGTGCTCCAGCCCTCTGATAATTTCTGTGCCCCTCCTCTGGACCTGCTTCAGCAGGTCCATGTCTTTCCTGTCCCTCTCAGAAGAAAGACCCTGCCCAAAGGGGGTCCCTCACTAATATGTTCTGGAGAAATGCATATTTGTTTGTGGCACACCTGCGCCTCTGAAACTGGTGTATTCATCTTCAAGCTGAAACCTGTTGCCGCATGCTTGTTGAGGCTGTCATTGAAACCCCCAAAACTAATCCTGCCTCTGATGTGTCAATCTAGGCTTGATCTTGCAGACTGAGCAGAGGTAAAATCCTGGTGTGGCTGGTAAAGTCACGTCTGGGCGAGTGCTGTATTGGGCTCGCAGGCATTGTAACGTACTGTGGGGAAAAATGAATACCAAAGGCTACAAGTGACTTAAAGGCAGTGACATGAGGAGGTTATTGTGCTGCAGCTAGTCGTGGGAACTGCACAAGGCAAGGCCCCAGTGCACCTACTGTTCCTGCAGAACAAACACACTCTGGGCAGAGCGCCCTTCTCAGGGTCACTTGCTGGATGCTGCCAGAGGACTCCTGGTTTTCTGCATGTGGGAAGGGGAGCCCAGAGCAGCGGAGAGGGGTTGCGTGACTCGGAAACAGAATTTTTATCTTAGAGTGTGTGTTTAAAGCTTCCTTTTATCTACTGTGAATGAGCCCTGATCTGCACCCTTCTTTACCCTTCCAGGACTCCTTACCAGAGAAGCTGGCAGTCCACGAGAAAAATGTCAAAGAGTTTGATGCCTTTGTAGAAACCTTGCAGTGAAGCTGTTTTCCAGTTTTGCTGCAGCGGTTCTTCCTCCTCATGGCATCCTGGAGAATGACGTCAACAAATATCTGTATCACCCCGTGCTCTGCCTTTTGTCTCACTTTGACTAGTTCCTTCCATC
This sequence comes from Sula dactylatra, assembly GCA_013389905.1. Lineage (NCBI taxonomy): Eukaryota > Metazoa > Chordata > Aves > Suliformes > Sulidae > Sula > Sula dactylatra. Next base: position 93,730 of record WEKW01017788.1, on the reverse strand, counting down.
AAGGGAGCTTTCTTTGATTGCTCTCTTCGACAGCAGGTACAGCTCACCTACTGATTTTCCTCAGCTACACCACCGCATAGTTCTGGACCGCTTTTCCTGCTCATGTTTTAAATTTAAGACTGCAGTAGGGACACAGGAAGTCCAAACTCCAATGTAAGAATCTTATTTTCTCCTCAGCATCTGTTCTGTGTAGAGGGGCTTTGTGAAAAGTTGCCACATGCTTCCTCCAGGGGTCCTATGGTGTCAGTTCCCTAGGTATAGCTTCTTGCTAACAGACTTTTTCCTACAGTTTCTGATCCTGTTAGAGCATAGAAAGCTTTGGCTCATTTCCAGGGTCTGTGAGTTCAGCAGATTCAACAGTTTTAAGTCCAGGACATCTATTCTGCAGAACGGGGCATTTCATCCTGAATTCAGTGTGCCTGGAGACCAGGGAGAGACGTCAGTTTTGGGACCTGAGTAATACAAGTTACCTTTGTTTTCCTGCTTCTGAGGAACTGGGTCTCTACACAGTCATTTTGTGTGAGGCCTTCTGTTAATGCTGGCTGAGAAGCAGGAGTGAAACTACAGAAGCGCTTTCCACATTTCCTTCCTGAGCGTACTGACACTCGGCCATGCTGAGTTTACCAGTGTTGACTGTTGGCACACCCGCGCATAGCAGCTGTGATGATGCTGAATTCATAGTCTCTGCTTCTGAAATGTAACTGTAAATACTAGGAATCCTATTTCTTTAGGGTTATGTAACTAGGAGTCTTAGTCCAAGATTTCTTTCCTCTAACCCTTGCAAACCTTCCTGCTTTATGGTTAATAGATGATCTTAAGGATCGAGAAATATTTATTGCTTTTAAAGAAACCTATATTTAAAAGATGTTCTGTTTTGATGTAGTAGCGCAGGTCATTCTGCCCTGGATCACTGCAGACAGCAAGTGTGCCGTGGAACCCTGGCCAGTGAGACTGGTCTCTGCAGGAAAATATCCGAGATATTTATTTTCTAAGACAGACTTGATTATTCTAATGTAATACTCTGTTTTGGGGACTGCGTGTCCATTACATCCAGTCAGGGCCCATTGAGAGAATGAAACGCACACACCAGTGTAGTGGAGTGGCAGGGACTTGGTAAAAAGCTGTATTCTGATAGGCATGGATGAATTTGCAGTGTTCTTCAGCCATTCAGAAGGCAGCTTCTTTAAAGAAGCACATTTTTTGGGAGCTTATGGTACTTTTTAATCAGCTGGCTTTTGATTAGCTGAAATGTTATTTTTGTAATGATCTGGCTATCAACAGTGTGACTGGCTGGCAGTGCTCTGTGGTCAATTTGGCTGTTGTGTGCCTTCTGCCTGATATAAGGATGGGAAGGGAGACAGTGACACTAAACAAACAGAATCGTAGATGAGGTAGGTCTTGTGGTTCTCTCTCCTCCTCCCAGGTGTAACTAGAGTGAGCAACTGCAAGACCCCTTACTGTCCTAAAACACTTTTTTTTTTTTTTTTTCTTTTTCTTTCTTTCTCCAGAAGTGGGGGTGTGTTGCCTCAGTACTCGGGAACCATCTTAATTTCCTTAGAGTGGCTGAGTAACCAGCCTTCTCGTTAGTGCAGTGTGGCAGCTTCTCCAGCTTAGCTGCATTCTTAATCAAAAGAGATTGCTAGCAGCTGATGGGGGAACCCACCTCCTCTCTAGAACACTATTTCTGTGCCATTGCTAGAGCAAGGAGCCGAGTTCAGAATAGAGCTTATTGTAAGGTCAGAGCAACATGATGCTTTGAACTTCACCAGCTTTTTTGTTGAGCGATGTGTTCAGTGGGAGGCCATGTGAGCTCTAAACCTCTAGGTAAGAGCTTTATTGAAGGAAAGCTACCCACCAGAACCTTTTGAGCTTACTCAACCAATTCAGCTTTTCAGCAACCTCACACAGAAATTGCTTAGTCCTTACTAAATAAGATGCACAGACATTTAAGAAAGCTTCCAAGATAAACAGCTCACAAGAGGGCTTAAGTTACATGGGCTTTGACAAATACTTGCTCCCCACAGCCAGAGCCACCTTGTTTTACTGGGGGAAAGGGTTGCAGAAGGATGCAGGAACACAAGGAATTAATGGGTGGGCTGGCTCTCGCCTCTGCTCAGGAAGTTGGTCTCTGCCACCTTGTAGGAAGGAGCTTACAGGGAGGTGGTTGTGCTGTCACATTTCTCTTAACATACAGGCTGTGCTTGGGAGAGTGATACGATCACTTGCTGGTTCATGCTGTATTCATGGAGAATAGACTAGGTTGAACTCCATCTAGCCAGTGCTACTGCTGTCCTCTTCTCATGCTGACAAGCTGTGGAGCTGGCAGAAAGCACGCCATTCTTGCTAATCTCGTCCCAACGGCCCCTGAGCCAAATACTTGTGCTTGTTTGTTGATACAGTTCCTAACACAGCTACGCCTCCCACATCTCACAAGGCAGAATGTCAGCATGGCACGGGGCTTTTTTTCTACTTCAGAAGGCTGGAAATTTGCCTACATACGCTGCTAGTGTTGAGCTGGATGGCCCGCAGCAATAAAGAGATTCTCTAGGACTGAGTTATGTGCCTCTTTACTGGACATTTCTCAGTTTCAACACATAGTTGCTACATCTAGGCTCTTGAGTTCCCTGACCACTGCACAAATGCTCTGCTTCAGGAAAGATCTAGCTGCTGCTGTGGCCTGCCACAAATTGTGTTATGAAGGCTGTTTATTTCAGCAGCTCTCTGCTCGATTCTATATTAAGGACAGTATGTATGTAGCTGCTGATTTACAGGTATTTTAGGTGAAAGGGAAGGCTCCTAAATGGTATTGTTTTGGAAATAGTCTCCAATGTACTTCAAATATTCAAAGAATTTCCAATAAAACTTTTATGTAAGCAACACTCTCTGCTTTTTTCCACATGTACTGATGGCTGTGGGACAATCCCAGCCTCTCAGAGTCTCCCCTCCAGGAAGGGGACTGGTCAGAGAGCTGCCTGTGAGTGCAGGGTGCAGCAGGTTGCTACCTCTAACAGAGAGAGTAAAATGCACAGTGCGTTACAGCTGGAGTAGTCAGCGGGATCCCGGTGTGACCACCTTACTGGAAGAAGGAGGGCGAGGAGGAGACAGAACAGGTACCTGGCTGGTCCCAAATGCAGGCGTGGGGAACAGTCACACAGCGTCTGGCCCTGGTGACCTCCCCAGTGAGTGGGGAAACTGAATTACCTGGATGTCCTGCCCCAGCTGAAATATTAACCTGCCTCTAAAAGAAGGGAATGGGAAAAGGAAAACGCACCAGCAGAATTTGCATTGTATTTGGTTGCTGCTAAGTGCTTAAAATGTTTTAAATCTAACAGAAGAAACTAGTAAGGTGTAAAAGGAACTAATGTGGGTATCCCAGCAGCAAGAAATGCTGGTGAAGGAGGTTGGTGCTTGCAGCATGTAGTTCATGCCTGTCTGATAACCAAACTTCCATGTTGTGTTCCAGTATTGCTTAAAGTTAACAATGCCTTGCAAGGTGCTCACACCTTCCCTTTAAAGGAAAGACAAGATGGTAAAAATCTATGTGTAAATATAACAACTGTTGATTTAAGTTGCATTGTGAAGGGTGGCTGGTTGTTCTAAAGAGACAGTGGATGAAAGGGCAGGAATGGAGAGAAAAACGACCGCATGTATTGGACGCTTCTATGAAGGGAAATATTCCAGCTTGAGGAACAAGGATAACTAAGCAATCCTTTCTTAATCTTATCTTCAGGAGGTAACACTGTAAACTGAGTATCCCATTGCAACCTTATAGATACTGATCTACCTGCATTACATGTGTGTGTGTGTGTATTTATGAATATCATTTCATGCACTTACAAGAGACACTGCACAATGTGGGGGAAGATGAATTGATGGCAAACTCACATGAACTGTCCTGTGGGATCTGGGCCGTACTACAGGGCCTTCAGTGTCTTCCCTCTTTACCACGTCGCCAGCAAGACAAGGGATTGGAAAAACCATCAGCAAATAAGTGACAAGTAAACAGTCATAGGAGGATAATGAATCACCAAGGTCACGAACAATCATATACCATCCGACTGCAAGCCTATTGTATGTATTTATAATTAAAAAAAATGTTCTCAGAATAACATGCTTAAGGCCACAGGGCCGCCACACAGGAAAACACATCCAGTGCAACAGTGTTTATGCTGCGCTAAGTGCTGTCCATGCTGCTGCACACAGTGTAGGTCCTGCCAGCTGCAGCATCCCGTCAGGGATGGGCCCACCTGCTCCCCAGTTCCTCCGAGGCCGCAGCGCAGCAGTGGCTCACCACGACCGAGCCCAGAGATGGGACCAACTGCTGTGCTCACAGCAGGTTTCAGATGCTGCTGCATAGTCAGTGTATTAACCACACAGGCCCCGTTACAGGGGGCGGACACAGTCCAAGGCGTGGAAAATCAGACTATAGCCAAAAGCAGCATCCACATGAAAAAACCCCAGAGAAATAATAAGTAGTAAACCACTCAACTGCAGGACTGAAGTCCTGTCCAGGGAGTGAAAACAGATAAAATAATAAAACAGACTCCAAGGACCGTATGTGCTTTCCTCCCTCTCTGCATGGTTGTGGTTGGCAGCGCAGCCAGCCTTACTTCTGTTTCTTGTAGATGTGCCAACAGCTGCTGCCACTTGACAGACACACCTGGATCTGGGATTACATTTTGATTTTTATTGAAATACAAAAAGTGCAAACTGTGAAATATAAGATCGGTGCAGACTAGAAGGAAATAAACAATGTGAACCATGAAAACCCCAGCCCTGCACCTGACGAATATCAACGGAAAAGAAGGCAGGGACCCACCAGCAACAAAAGCAGAGCCAAAAATTTTGTACAGGAGCCCCCATGCATAAAAGAGGAAGCAGGGACGGAACTGGCCCTCAGCTCTCTCTCAAATTAGCAAACATTGCCACAAGGCATCCAGGTGGCCCCAGCCCCCCCTGCACCACCCAAAAGCTCTGGTACACAGCTTGGGCCAGGAAGCAGGGAGGGATCAGAGGCCATTAAGACAGCAGGAGGCTTAGCAAAAGGGAATAGTCTAGGTGCTAAAAAGCAGAGGGTTGAAGTGGAACAAGAACCCTCACAGGGAGAAATGGCTCATAGCTAACCTGAAAGATGAGCTAGGGAAGAGGACAGCTCTACAGCAAGGAGAAAACTGACACAAAGACCAGCACCCTAATCCGATACTGCCCCCCACCTATATCTGGCAGAGAAACCCAGCCCAGCCAGCGCCCTGCCTGTGCGAGGAGGCTGACCAGGTGAGGAAGGAATTTGACCCCCCTGGGCTTGGCAGATGCAGGCTCTCAAAGCCACCCACCCAGCGCGGGCTGTGGGCAGGCCCTGGCCAGTTCCTTGCTCAAGTCACAGGAGGGACATTTCAATACAAGGCATTCAAGAGAGCAGACTGCAGAAGCAAAAGCAACCCTGGTTACTGTGCTTGCCCCACGGCCCCCGGCAGCTCCAGCATGAGGAGCAGCAGGAGAAAGTGGATATTTACACTGGGTCCCTTCCAGGATTTGCAAGCACTTTCCCACCATGAGCAGTAGCAGCTTCCTGAACACCCTCCAAATCTGCTCCCTGCAGGCACCGAACTGGAGCAGCCTTTTATCCCTGCCTGCAGGGGATGTACCAGTCTCTATTTTGCTAAAAAAGGAAACATTATTTCAAGAATTCACTTAAAAAAAAAAAAAAAAAAAGCACCCACCAGACAAACCCCTGCCAGAACACGGAGGCTTGCAGCCATCCCTGCTCTCCCCCTGGAGAGGGGAGCTAAGCTACCCCAGCACTACTCCTCCGACTACCGGGCAGGGAACCATCCTTACTGCTCAGCAGGGCTGGAACGTGCCCCCCTCCCAAGGGAGCCGTGCTGCGTATCAGGCCCAGGCCTCGCATCCCAAGGCCTCGCGCCCAGGCACACAGGCGCCTCCCACTCCAAGTTGCCGACCTTGGCCTTGTTTGTCCCAGGAGAAGTTAGCTGGGTTTGCCTTTCCTCTAGTGGGATGTGAGTGAGGCCAGTGTCAGCTGCAGATACAGTCAGAGCACCAAGTCTATCTCCATAATGAAACCTACACAGAACGGGGGACGCCTGCAGGGAAAGAGGGGCTGCACTGGGCTCCTTCAACCTCCACACTCCCCCCAGGCTGCCCAGAAAGCCTTGCCTCTTAAACACTGGGGCAAGTACGCTTTTCTTCACACTGTCCCTCCCAGGAGATTACTCCTCCACAGCCCATCAGCCCTGCTAGGTTACTCTAGCAGAGATCACAGGTGAATTAGGAGCCGAGTATCCCTACATCCAGAACATTTATTTGGTTACTGCTGTGAATTGTTCAGGCTGAAACAGTTCACATCCTGGCCAAACAGGGAAGGCTCCCTCTATTGGGAGAGTGAGAGTAAGCAGCCTCGTAGCCTCCATAGGGCAAAGTCCCCCAGTATCTAGAAGGGATCAGACCCCACCCTCTCCTAGAACATCTCTTGCTCCAGCCTTAGTAATGCCCAATCTCTTGCTCACTGTTCCCACCCACATGTTGGTGTGCCTCCTTGGAGCCAGCTGGCTGGATCCGTACTGCCCCACAGAGCTGCCTGTGTTCACACCCATCCCCATTCCAGAGCTTAGCAAAAAGAGCAATTTCCATAATTCCTGCAGCTGATGTCACTTATTTTGATTACAACTGGGGCACCGACTTTTGGTCAGTGTTTAAAGGCAGGCTAGAATATTATCAAAAAGCAAATTACATTTAGCATCCAGTAGTTTTTAAAAAAATTAGTTCTGCTTGGTCCAAAATATTTGTCCCTGTGGCCGCAGGAGGGAGGACTCGCCCAGGCACACAGGGCACATGATACAAAGATAAAACACGCCAGTGAAGTAAGGCTAGAAGCTCCCTACTAACACCCTGCTGGGCCCAGGCTAAGGAGAGGGATCTCTTTGAGCTCAGGAAACGGGAACGCTGCAACCCAAAGCCAACAGTGATGTCCCAACAGTATTGCAGCTGCTTCGGGAGGGTGCCAGGCCCACCCTGCTCTGAGCCTCCCTTGCAGACAACCCGATCTCTCCAGGCATGCCCAGGGCATACAGGATGAATCTGACCAGGCTTCTGTGCTAGGATGGAAGGAAGGTAAGAACCAAGGAGGAGATGGGGCAAAGGCCCTTGGCATGGAATAGCTGTTCCCTCATGGCTTTGGCACATGAGTGCTCAGCACCTGGGAAATCCATAATCCAGGCCTGGTGCACTCCAGGGTGAGGGTTAGCCCCGGTCCCTAGACCTTCCCTCAAGGCCACGCTCTCTGTTACACTGTGCTGAGGAAAGTTCTGCTCAAAAAGATAACTAGCCAAGGCGGTCTGTGCCCGCCAGCACAGATACACATGCCTGATGGAGAAGAAAGAGGTCTTGTGCTGCTGCCACAGGGAAAGGCAGTGATCCTCATAGTGTGCAGCAGTGCAGTGCCACCAGGGCACTTGCTCCCTGCCGTTCAGGCTCACCAGCTGTCAAAGGGCCCCAGCCAGCCCCCCCGCACAGCCAGGTCTGGCACGAGTTGGGCTGGAAAGGCTGCTGGGGGGATAAACATGCCTGAGCTGGGTGACTATGGGAGGCGCCTCACCCACTACACCCCAGCAAACACTGAATAGTGTCTGGAGTGGGTGACCCCAGAGCGGTTTGGGCTAAATTCAGCTTCCTTGTATTGGAGTCTGACAGGTAATAAAGCCCGTGTGCCATGAGCCTGTTCTTCACTTGACGGCCAGAAGCATGGGGTCTAGAGTGGTGTTCGCAAGTGCAGGACACACTGCTACCTGAAGCACAAGGGCTGCACCTGGCTCCCTTCCATGCTTTAGGTGCCTCTGGGGAAAGGCAGGATGCACGTTCCGTGCTGAGAGATGGCACTCGCAGCAAGAACATCTCTGCCACAAAACACAGCAAGCCTGCCCTAGCTGAGACAGCCCAGCTGAGGCAAGGGGGGTGAGCTGGGGCTATTGGGAGCTTAAACAAAAAAGATCTTTGCTGAGGAAGGGACCAAGGAGGGCAGAAAAACTGCATGTGAGGGAAAGAGGAAAGGAAGGTGGGTCATCTGATAGGGCAGCAGACCGGTGATGAGCCCTGGAGGAGCTGCACAGACTGGCAGGTGGGTTAGGACTCCACCCAGCAGCAGCTGGGAGACCAGCTCCCCTCCCCATCCAGAGCAGCAGGTATCCTGCTCGCTTACTTACACACTTTCTCCACCATCTCCACAGCCCTCGCTCTGCTCATCACCCAGAGGATCAATGGTCCCTTTGCACTGGAGACAGCTTGGTCACAGCTCCCAGGACAAGGTGGGAAAAAAGGTGGGAAGGTGGGCACAGTGTGCTGGTGTGGGCTGGCCCGGATTCAGGCCTCCACATCCTCAAAGAGCTCCTTCTGGTGGTCCAGCAGGAACTTGGTAAAGGTATTGATGGGGTTGATGGCTTTTAGGGTGATGGCTACATCTTTGGCCCACAGCAGATTTGGGCCAAACACAACTGCCAGGTTGGTGTTTGTCATCTTGTTTCTGTCACTGTGAGCAGAGACCTATGTGGGAAGGAAAGAGACCACTGTGAATCCTACAGAACAACACAGCAACAGCCCTCTACCTGCCCCAAAGCCAGAGCTGACACCCCAAGGGCAAACAGGAGGAGAGAAGCTGAAGGCCCAATGCCATAAAACAGCTGGGGAAACACACATGACATCCAGCATTCAGGAGGCGAGGAGCAATATCTTGCAATTTGCCACTATGGCTTAACCACCAGGCCTTATCATAACAACAGGACCAAGAGCACCATCAGCCAGTATCTCCACAGTCCAGATGACCTCTCAAAACAAAACGATCTTCCCTCTTGCTAGAATAGCCTTGCAGTGGCTTCTCTGGCAGCAGAAAGTTCTGTAGGGCAGATCCGAGACCCCTCTTCGAGTCTAATCTCAGATATTTTGCAGTTGTACCTCCACCCTGGGGAGCTTTCAGCCTCCCTGGTACAGATTGCACGGGCTTAATGCCCACCTGCACCTCTCAGCATTATGAGAGGCAACTGCTTAGGCTAGTTCGTCATGATCATTCTTGATCTCTGTGTAACAGGAACATAAGGTAAAGAAAGGCAATTTCCTAGCCTGAGACTTGTTTCCTCTCAAAGGAAAAGACGGAGCAGGCAGTCAAAAGCTGATGCAAGGCACTGACAACTGAACTAGAGTATGACTGCCCACCTTTGGAGCAGCTCACCTGCACCAGAAACGCTGTCAGTAAATGGAGCACTTGGTAGTTCTCTTCCGGCAGAGTCTGGAGTGTTTTGCGAACAACATCCACACGATTCACCTCCTCCACACCTAAAAAAAAAAATCAAGAGAGACAGCACAAGCAGGTCCATGAGGAATCCTTAGCGTGCACCCTGATGAAAGCCCTGTCTGCAGTCACACGGTATTCCATGCAGAACTGCCCCCCTCCCCAAAGTGCCACTGCAACATTCAGGGAGTAGCATGCTTGTTACAACTCACTCTGGAAGCTGACAACATGGCTGTAGAGGCCAAAAGTGAGGAGGGGCTCAGGTAGCTCCCTCAAGAAGGTCTTGAGAATCACAGCAGGGAGGTGGACATCTTCATACTGTTGGAAATCTACAGGCACACCTGAGAAAGAAGAACAGAGATTCAGTGCTCACTGGCCAAAGCAGGACCTCCTCCAGACAAAGAATGGGACATGGTGGCCAGAGCCCAGAACTAGGGAAGCAGTATTTTAAAGAACACACAGAGGGTACTGAAGCACCACATCTTCTAGCGGAGTGGAAAAACGTGTCCCAAAGGCATATGCAAAGCACTGCTGAATCCAGCATTACGTCTTTAGAAGTCATCAGATGAAACAGATGAGCAATTTTCTCTCTGTTCATCTTCAGTCCCTCCAATATAACCAGACTAAGATGGTATATCCCACCCCAAGAAACAGGGAAATTTTCAGGAAGGAATAGGGCAGTGAGGGGAACGTGAGTGGGAAGGAATATGCTTTTCACACAGCAGAAGTATCAGATGCTTCTCCCTTGCAACTCGGGTCATACCCTGACAGGGCCTCACCTAGAGGCCTATCAGAGAAGGAGAGAAGCCATGATGGACTAGTTCCAACTCTGTTCCAGTTGGACAGCAGTGGTTAGGGAGTGAGAGGGGCTCTGATGAGTTTGGGCACTTACCCATGTTGTATTTTTGCTGGACCTCCCTGACAACCTGTGTATTTGCTGATCTCCGGAAAATCCCCTCTGTAGCAAGAGCTGTGAAGTAAGAGCAGATGGAGAAGAAAGATCAGCTATTGTGAGAGTCTCTAAAAATGCTAGTCTTAACAATCATAAATCTATGCTGTGGGGCATTCAAACAGGTGTCAACAAAGTCCCTTTTTAGAGTATGGCAATTCTTTCTGCTTCTACTACCAGGCAAAGGATACAAGGAGCATTTTACTACTCTTGTACAAGTGGGAGTATGGACAACTGGAAGAAAGAGGTCTCCTAAGCCCTGCACAATGTCTCTTGAAGGCTCTCTCACCTAGTTCAGGCATTTACACCTTATTCTAGACTGCTGTTCTTTATCTTACCGCACTCTGGATGGGAACTTGGGTGGAGAAGAGGCCACTGACATGGAATGAAGAGGAGCTGCAGCTTCCCCTGAACACTTACCGTGCTCCTGCAAATAAGCAATAGTGTCTCTGACCACCAGAGGAACAGGAGACTGATCAGGGCTCTTCTCCCTGAGACTGCGGGAAGAGATAAAAGGTTACAAATGACTGGTCCTCCCTGCCCTGCAGCCCCTGAGTCTTGAAGTTGCCCACACAAGTGCTACCACATAGGATCTTCCTATCCCAGTCCCTGGCTCCGCCATTATTCCAGCCTTCTCTCCTCTTCACCCATCATGCTACATTATTCACTGGAGCAAGTATGAGCTCATTACTACACCACAGGAATATTTCTCTATCTTCTAAAAAAGTCATAGTCTGTGGACGCCAGGGCAAAGGGGTTCCCAGAAGGCAAGGCTGCTAGTTATGGATCAGGTGAGAAGGGTTAAGCTTCCTTTTTCCTTCCCCATAGGAGCGAGGGCGGAAAGCAGGTGACGCATGAGAGAAATACATATGGGATAAGTTTACCCACCCCACTCCTGTAATGGAAGATATCAACCCAGTGGCTGTCAGGGAAGATCTAGTGATGCCAAGGTGTTCGCTGCCACCCTCACATTCTATTGTCTGTAGAACTTGATAGCATGGAGCTCTTCACCCCTCTCAGGCTAACAAGCTCAGGCACACAGCATCACACGAGTTACATTTGGAAACATTGTGTTGAAGCTGGGGAATGTGTTCCCAGATTGCTTCAGAGGATCTGTCTGGCCACACGGTACTGGCTCCTCCTCATTCCCCAGGGAGGCAAAAATCACACTCAAAGTTAAAAATGCCTTCACCACTTAGCCAGTATCAGTAGCCCTTGCCAGCATCTGTGTTTGCCTGTATCACCATGCAGGAATGGGGGGTGGGAATCAGTACAAGGGTCAACAGAAGTGCTTTTAAAATACACTTTATGATATGGAAAAAACTAAGATCTGCAGCACTACTCAATCAAAATAGCATAGCCCTAAAGACACCTCCATCAGCCTCCTACAGACTTCTTTTGCTTAGAGGAAGTTTCTAGTGGCATAAAGCTGCCCCCACGGCCCTTATTTTGCTCCTCCCCTAGTGACCCAGAGCTGCAGAAACAATGTCATCCTAATTTAGATACAATCTAGCCATGGAATCAAGAGGGTGGAACTGAACTGAGTCAGTCAGGATCTGGACAGGAGTGCAGAGTTCCTCAGAAGAACGACTGAAGCTTTGTAGGAAGTCTGAACTGCAAGAAATTTTACAGCCATGTTTGCTGCTGTTCAGTTATAAATACAGCGACCTCATATCAAGCAAGTCAGGGCAAAAGCAAAATAATCCAGAGATACTCACTGCTGAAGTGAGACTCCAAACTGCTGGTTTGGCAGTGGTGGGCGCGGGGGTGTTGGCTTCTGGGGCACTTGTGAAGGTTTCTGCAGGGATCTCAGATATTCATCATATCTGTGGGAAAACAGACGAGTAAAAAGCCACTCCACCTCCCAGACAGAGCATGAACCCCGCACTGCATGTGACCCACTGCCCACCCAATGGTAACAGCCGAGCATAGTTGATTCCACTTATGCAAAAACAGGACAGGCAGCTCTGGAGCACAGGGGCAACGAGAACAAACATCTGGTTGCCAGAACAAAGCAGGGAGAAAAGAATATCTGTCTGGAGTCAGAAGCTGGAGTAGCTGAGGATGACAGACAGTGTGGGCAGGGGGCCAGGACAGCACTGCTTGTGATGAGACAGTTGCATGTGTGTGTGAGGGACAGGGAATCAATCTGGTAGGACTGATATCGTGGCAACTTTGGGAAGCCCCAAAGACAAGCTGAACTGTGCAGCGTGAGCAAAGCAGGTGCCCAGATGCAGCAGATGCGCAGCACAAGCTCCAGGTCAGCGTTAAAGTCAGCAGCTTGCAGAAAGCCCCAGAGGAGTGCATGGGAGAGGCAGGATTGGTGCTCCACTGCGGGAAGATTTTTAACTCAAGGACAGAACTGGGCACTGGGACCAAGGACTCACAGAAAGGAGCATGGATAGAAACAATAGGCTTTAAGGCAATTTGTCACCACTCCCTCCAAAACCACTGCCTGAGTGGAACAATCTCTTCCTCCCCTTGCCGTTCCTCCAGAAAAGTCCCCTCTCACAGAGTCCTAAGCAAGAGGGAGACAGGCAGCATTCTCACTTCAGCACTTGTCTTGGGATGCCCAACTGTTCCAGCTTCACATACTCCTCCAGCTCACTAAGGAAGTTCACATAAAAAATCTTTCGTCCAAACTTAAAGCTGAAAAACAAGAGAAAAGTAGGTATGTGAGGAATCAGGAAATCCAGTATCAGAACAGACTTCTTCCAGGCAAGGAGAGCTGGAGTCTGCAAGAGACATCAATGGGGCAAAGGGGCAGGTATGGCTGAGCAGCAGAGATATCACCCACATAGGTCTCCGACTCCATATATTTTACCAGGAGATGCCAAGAATTTCCAAGTCACATTAGAAGCCCTAGAAGCAGCAGCAGGCTCCCTAAAATGCTGGATTTCTCCTTCCTAAGTTCAGCAGTAGGCTGGAGGAAGTTTTGTTTTCAATTATTTTACAGAGTTAGGATTTCAGCATCAACACAATGAAGTAAATACAATTTGGACTTGTGGTCTCACTTCCTTTTTCAATATTAGCAGAGCCTGCAACACTTCACTTCTGCTTGGCTGGGCAGAAAGGGGAGCACAGAGCTGCAAACTCTGCAGGTTCCCAAAGCAGTGCTTCTTGTGTCTGAATATTTCTGGGATCAGAAACAGGAGGAGATAGCATAGGGTGCGAGACTCCAGGGTAGGCTCAGCAGCCTGGGCTCATCTGTGCCCTGCTGAGAATGCCTCGTTATTCCCCTGCAGGGTGAGGATGTGGGTGAGCCTCCTCTAGTGCTTCCTACCTGATCAGAGGCTTGAAGAGAATCAGCAGGGTCTTGATGAATATGGTTGGGTGCACAATATACAAAGCTTTGATGTTCTTCTTGTACCTGCCAAGAGAAGTTCAGTAAGGATGAGCTGCACTTTAAGCAGAGGAACCAACCTTTCCACAAGACTAAGGCACCCTGGGTGCTCCATTCCTTTTGCACTGAGCCTCACCACGCCCCAGCACCCATGGCCTCTGTGGCCTCTGCTCTCCCATGCTTCGTAGCTGTGTCAGGCCCCTCAGCAGCCTAAGGGCATGCTCTACTGGATTCCAAGATTCACAGATAAGCAGTGAGCAGCCTCACCAGGAAGCAACAATTGTACCACAGGGCTGACAGGCTTGCACTGAGTCCTGGTTTTGCTGCTTGCCTGTTGCCCTAAAAGATGTAACTACTTCTTTTAGTTACATCTAAAAGAGTTGTTTATCCCATGATTCAGCCTACATTAAACAACTCATTTCCATAAGCAGCAGAACTAAGTGACAGTAAATTACGATCACAAAGCAACATGGGGGGGCCTGGGGAAGATCATCTATGTTAGGCTACAGAACAGCATGTTATATCCTTGCTTGCTGCAGCCTTACTCACTTGCGATCAAATTCCCTGTAGGCATCCCGCAGCCAGCTCAGGGATGGCTTGTTCTCACTGGTCAGGCCATGGTGCAGGTACACCAGTGTGTAATCACTCTCCACATACTGGTCCAGCGTGAACTTCAGGTACCTGAGAAAAGACAACCGCTGAACTCACTTCCCACTCTTCTTCCTCCCTTTGGGACTCATTTTTGTGTGCCACAACAGAGGATTTGCATCCCCAGCAATGGAGGTAAGCACTTAGGGAGGACACGGTCAGCTAAAGAAGCTACTGCAGATAGATCTGGCCCCAGGAATCTAGTGCTTGGGGATTATGTCGGGTGTAAGAAGTTAACAGCAGCCTCCTAAGACACTACTCACCCCAGCAGTTTCACATGATCAAGTTGATGACTTGGGGGCATCCGGCAGGCACTGAACAAAATTACTTTCCTTCCATATTTGTCATCACCTGCAGATGAAATGCCAGAGATTACAGGGATTTTAAGGACTACATTGTGGTCTTGGCAGCAAGGGGTAAACAGAGAATGGGAAACCACCATAACAAGACAGAAGTCTGGATTGCCACAGCTGCCAGCAAAGCTAAAGTTGATTTTCAGCAGAGTTACCACAGGCCTAGTATGGAAGCAGAAACTTGAACACCAAGGGCCTGGCAAGTCAACAATGCAAACTGAGAACAGAGTCCATGCTCCAGCCCTGAAAGAAGAGGAAGGATTGGAAACCATGATGCCCTAGAGCACATAGGGATGGAGGCCTCAAGTACAGAGCATTAATCCTGCAACGCCGCCCCTGATGCACGTGCTGAGGCATGGGGAAAACTGCCCCTCACAGGCATAATAACCACTCCTTCTGTCCTACACATGTTCCCAGGCTAACTGCTTGTGATCTGGTGCTTTTGTTTCTTGCTTCACCTGAAGTTTAGTCCTCTGCACAGAACAAAGCCATTTCATAACGTGGAAACCAAGAAACTCCTAAAAACAGGGCAGTCCTGGCCACATCCCAGAGATAAGAAGCAAGCACCATCATAAGCCTCTTCTACAGATGGACCAAGTAGGGCTGCTGGATTGTCCAAGCTGTTCACTGCTTCCTAGATTTTCCATCCACAGAGATATTTTTCCAACCTGAGCTGGAAGGAGCTGCAAAGTACAGCACAACAAAGCATTCTATGTAAAAACCCAGCAGAAAACAGTCCCCATCACACTGGAGCCAAATAACCCATAAAAGCACTCTCATCTTGGGGAGGACACTCCCAGCCACCACTTGAGGCTTCAGGGACAACAAGCCAAGTTTTACCCAAAGCAAGTCTTCATAACATCAAAGGACTTCTGCCAGCAGAGATCTCAGCCCCATGAACAAAACCCCATCAGATGGGCAAGGGCAAGCTTACCAGACATGCTAGGGGAATTGAGAGATTTAGATTAGATACGTAAGAACCAGGTCACAAATCTTTTGGACATACGGAGTTTGAGGGAAAGTCCGGTTCTCCCCCAGACACAACACTCAATCCATTTCCATAAGGATGACTTGCTTTTTAGCGCCAGTGGAGATGAAATGGTTTCTTTAGTGTGAAGGGTTAAAGTCTTCCCATCTTTCTTGCTACTCACCCTGCTCCGAGCGCTATGGTTTCTTGTCAAGCAGAAGGAGCATGGAGCAGCAGAAGGAGCTCTTGAGGTTACACTCAACAGCACCCTCCTTCCTTCCTTACAGCACAACCATCTCATAATGACCACAGCACAGAAAAGCAGCAAGGATCACTACTTATGCATGACAGCTCTGCAGTACATCATTCCTCTCGAAATATATCCTTTTCCCCACACTGATTTACAATATTCAGAGCACGCAGCCATTTTCTGACCTTTGCATGGGCTCTGGCCCTCAACTACCACTTAGTTACACTTGCTGTGCAGCCACTGAGATCTCCAACTGAACCCTGGAACAGCAAACCTGAGGTTTCTGGGAACACTGCCTGTTAGTAACAGATGACCACTTGGTGCTGCAAATGGCAGCCAGAGAACTCATATACACCAGCCATGACATTAAGGTGCCACTAACCCTCTTTTACCCCCATCCTGGCCAGAAGAACAGATTCTCTTACTACTTGTTCACTTATATTTTTCACTCGCAAGTCCCATTTTCAAGTCACTCACCAGACAACACAAGAGACAGAATTTACTGATGCACACAAGCCAAAACCTCTATGAAAGCTAGGGACACTGAGGCAGCACTAGGTACAGACCAGGAAAAAGGTGGCATAGGCCATCACATTGACATACACATGCGGAGGTAAGGGGCAATTAGGGAGGATGCATGACCCAGAATGCAGGACTAGGAGAGAGTGATGCAAGGCTCATCTGGAACAACCAGATACAGTCACAGCCAGGCCACAAGACCAACATTACATTGCATATCCCACGGTAGCCCACTCTCTGCCTAGCTCAGAGTTTCTTGGTAGCTTGCTATGAGCTTTAGGGCTGGGTCTAATGCACATAAGCTGTCTATAAAACAAAGGCGCAGGCCACAAAGTCCTGGGCAAGGAATATGGCATATTGTGACTCTTCCCAGTGGTCTTGAGCCACTTGTAACCACTGGAAGACAAAGGGTCCTGCCTGCACAGAGCAGCAAGAAGACGGTAGCATCTGAGAATCTGTTGAGTTTTGTAGTGAGGAAAGAGAACAGTCTGAAAGACTGCAGATCTTTGCAAATCATAGCTCTGTGCTAAAGTCAGGACAGGTGCCATCTTCAGTTAACTGAGAGGCTGCATTTCACACCACAGTGGATGGTCTGAGGGCCAGAAGCAGATTGCAAGCTTCATCAAGGTAGGCCTTGGTTGTGAAGAAGTGCAGTACAGCGCCATGTTCATGCGATGTTGTAGGTGGCCACACGCTCAGCTCAGGCTCCTGGGCACTGATTTCCAGACCTGACAAGTCACAAGTCAGGAAACACATAGCTTAGACACCTTCCTCTGGAATGACACGAAAGCCTATGGCAGGCCCTATGCAAAGTGTAGAATCTCGTTCCTTATACAGCCTTGGTGAAAAGGTCTGGGATCGCCAGTAAAGAAAAAATGGACAATCCACGATTATGCCAAAGGGGAGATGGCATGTTTCCCCTCAACAATTTCCAGGGCCAAGTACACCTAAAGATAATCTATAGTCCCCTGGATGACTGAAAAAAAGGAGTGGTCTGTTTTGCCTTCCAAATCAGAATGAATTTATGCATGAGACCTACACAGGAACCAGCATGCCCATTACTGAGTTCTGGGTTTCACTCCAGTTTCATCACACTGAGCTCAACCTGCCAACACAGACTCTTTCAAAACAACCAACTGCCAATCTTGTTTCCACCTAACATATATCTAGATCAGTCTGGTTCCTCCAGACATGACAAAATTCAAAATTCAGCATCAAAGCTGGACAATCAGTTGTTCCAATTTATAAACAAAATCCTAAAGCCCATTCCATGCATTCTTGGCTGTCAAAGGAAACTGCCCTCAGGTGGCCTCTCTGCCTCCAACCCAACAGATTCTTATTGTGTTTGATCTTTCCCATATGCTTCATCCCTGGATCTGTTTGCTTTCCTGTTTGCAATATTAATCTTAGGTACCTAGGTTTTCACCCCTTGTTTGCAATTGCAAATAGCTAAAGTTTACATTAACACAACTATAGACCATGAAGTAATCACACAGCTTCTCAGGCTGTCTCCTACCTCTCCCAGATGAGGAATGCTCAATAGTTAACAACAAACCAACAAAGAAGCAATTAGATACCATCAGTACTCACAGAGCACCCTAACAATGCGCATACCTTTAAGTAAATTCATACATAAAAAAATATTTTCAATCTACACTGGAATTAAACTACCTCCTTATAGGATGTAATTCAGATATATTTTTTCAACAACAAAGAGCAAGACAGTAGCCAATATGCAAAGCCTCTCCAGACAAGACAGCTGCTCATTTAAAGATATGTTAACCTGTAGCACTGATGGACATGCCAATTCTCCTGAACATTGTTATGGTGCTCTTAGGGCCCAAACTCAGTTTCTCCTCTCCCTAGAAGAGCAGTGTTTCCAGTGCCCTTCTGAGACAAGGGGCAAGGAACATCGTTGTTGTGGTTCCGAGCCATCAATGTAGGACCATACTTCTAAAAGGGCTTAAGCTTAAATACTGAGGCTTATGTTTCAGATGGCAGCCTGCAGCAATACAAATGTATCAGAGCAGAAATTCATATCAAGGCAGCAGTACTGTCCTGAGATGGGACTCTATTAAATGAATCTGCACAGCCAACATGGAAAATACATACTTGACTTGGAAATCCTGCTATGGATTTCTAGGTATTTCTCCTGAAACATATCCATTAGCCTTTACGCCATGACTGGAGGCTGTCATACTACTCACTGGCAGCATAACTGCAGTCTGGGGACCCTGCACATTCCTACCTTCATCAGGTACCCTCAGCTGAGGGCCCACCTCGATGAAAGATTCAAATGGGAATATCCTGGTACTTTGATACTGAGAGAATGCAGATGGATAAAACTTGCCACCAGAAGTTAGTGTTATTGGTAAAACAGCAAAGTTAACAGAGTTCAGGGTCAAGGATAGGACACCACTACGTAATTCTGAAACATTACTATACAAGTTTCACACAGCTTAGAATGTTTATCAGAGCCACTGTCAGTAAAAAGTTTCTCTAATATAATTTCAGGTTCCTGCCAAGCTTATGACACAGCTGGGCAGTGTTTAAGTATAGTAGATTTTAGTGGTCTGTTGAATTCCAAAGTGGATTTAGCCCCTCAGGAAAAGAAGGTAAGGAGCTCAAAGTAGAAGTATTTTAATACATGACATCTTCCACCCATATATCCCTAGTATTCAAACACAGTAAGAATCATAAAGCCTGACCAAATGACTACAGCTCTAACTGATACCAAATATACTAGAGGGTCAGATTAAAGAATGCAAAATGGGAGGATGCCTGAGAGCATGGGAAATGGGGGAGAAGAGGCCACGTAATGAGGCCATTAGGATCAGCATTTCCTTGGACTGTGCAAAGGTCTTGGCCTGCTCTTCAGAAACAGCAGAAAGAATTTCACACCAAAAAGAAGTTTTCATCCACATTGAGAAGTGAAAGCACCAGCAGCCAAATTCTTAAGGCTTGGGACTGAATTCCAGGGAGTATTAACAAATGCTCAGCAAGCACAGAGCAGTCTAGCGCAGTCTAGCACAGCTTCAGGCTAGAATGAGGAACAAGTTACCAAAACACAACATCTCTGTAGCCAAATGGAGAAGAAACAGATAACAGTTGCTGCCAGCTGGAGGATCCAGTTTAAGCACCAGCTGCTTAGCACGCGAGTGCAGCAGCAGATCATACGAAGGAATAGGAAGCAATCCTAGGATGAACTTCCAAAGCACATATGATGACGAGGTAAATCAGACTGAACTGGTCCAAGCAGGCCACCACCACAACAGAAGAGGAATGGGATTTACACTGAGACCCAAGAGCCCCAAAGTGCCCAGAGTAAAGCCCAGATGCCAAATTTGGCCCAGATGATTCTGCTGTGCCTGAGGCAGAGGTGCAGCCCTCAGATGACAGTTTTGTGCAGCCTTTGGACTCCTGAAAAGTTGCCAGTGCAGCCTAAGGCTGAGCAAAGTTTGGGCTCCCCTGAGACAGTCCAGCTACAGGCCACAGTCATGCTAAAGGAATACCATGATCTACAGTACCATATGTTAGTACCACAAAAAGTCTACCTACCTGGTTGGGCCCCATCAAGTGCACCCTGGTCTGGAGGAACAGAAACAAAGTTATAGCAAGCCAAGCTTCGGACCCTTTCCCAGAAAGTAATATTGAGTATGAAGTCTCAGAGTCTAGCCAGATTGCCGCTGGGATGCATTTAGTTTCTGTCTTGCAGCACTTAAGCTCCTTCTATTTTATCTTTTCCCCCATGCCCCTCTCCAAAGCAACCTTATCTAACAATTAGAGGCAGAAACAGCAACCCGTGATTCCCAAGTCTCTTTCTTGAATTTGCAACTAATTCTGTATAATCACAGTCTAATTTCTGGCCCTACCAGAAAAATGGCAAGTGCCATACGGCCGCTTTTAAAAGGGTTAAACGCAATTAATTCTGAATGTCAAAGTCTTTTGAACAACTTCAGAAGTGTAGAGAGAACGGGATCATACTGTAGTAATAACACATCCAACAGATTGTTTTACAAGAAGCTAAATTTCACTAATGAGCTAAAGGTGGGGACAATTTAGACCTTCAACACACCCCAAAAAAAAAAAAAAAATAAAGTGCCAATTAGAAAAAAAGAAAAAAGGTTTCTCTGGCAGGGAGGAGTCTACAAAGGCATTTATTGCCATGCCCAGCCCCTTTCCGTCACTCTAACAGCTATATACTCAACAGACCCACATGGGCCTATCAAGACAGGAGCCTGAGCAGAGCAGGGCTCTAGAAAGAAACCCTCCATTCCCTTGATCTCCCTTAGAAACTTAGAATCCCTTAAAAACTCTCCATTCCCTTGATCTCGCATGTCAAAACATGGTGCACAAGCTGGGCTTGCTTTGGATGGGCCCAGTTCTACAGAAGCAACTCATCATTCCGTATCATACAAATACTCTTAAAAAAAAAAGTCAAAGCCAGAAACTACATCCAAAAGCAGCAGAAATGCAGGCACTCTGTATTAATGGAGCCAATAAAAAAATGCACTGGAAGGGAAAAGGACCCTTGTTAAGCGAGGCCTTTGCTGAGCCCATTAGCCACGACAGACACACTGCAACCTACTTCCCACACAAGTTTTGTCTGCAACTTCTACCTTAGCCTGCTTAGCGAAACAACAGCCAGTGGTGCTCCAAGAGTGATGTTGCCTCCTCATGTCAATCACCGACAGCAACAGCAAATCATCAGCACTAGTTACAACTTTGGCACCTGCAGCCAACAGCCAGCTACAATGCTCTTCAGGTAGGTTTGGTACCAGATTCACCACTGAAAAAAGGTTCACTGTTAAAACTGCAGTTTCAATCTAGTAACACGCAAGAAGGTACACCCCCAGCTCTCCACCTTACTTTCCCACTTCAGTCGCAGGACTTATGCACACTAGCATCACACCTTCTCTGCCAGTGCAGCCCAATTAATGCGAGGACTGCCAATTAATGGTGTGAGGCAGCAGATTTCCCACAAAAACTAGCAGAAACACACCCCGAGTTTCCGCAACGCTTTGAAGTCACTGGGCAGGGACTACATAGCTGAAGTAAATAGTGATGGCTGCTCTCCTGACAACTGCTACGCCAACTTCTAGCCTCCACAGCAGTGGAAAATGCATATGCTGATCACATGTTAAGGACCAGTTTTCTTATCCCAAAAGGAAAAAAGCCAGTTATTGTGTAAAATGGGAACGCTGACGTACCTCATAGCTATAGGCTTGCATATTGACCACAAAGGCGAGACTAGTATTTCAGACTGGGCAGAAGAATGAGGAAGGAACACATTGCCAGAGAGCTGTGAAGAGCCCTGCTCTTCCCACACAGCCCAAGATTTCCAGTAGGCACTGCCATCTCCGGAGACCTCCTTCAGACTGTTATTAACTATCTGCCATATTCTTGCAATTTATCCTCTGCTGAAGTTCAAGGCCAAGATTATGTCCCCCTAGTCTGCCTTGGCTCCAAAGGAGATGGAAGCAGCACCTTTACCATATAAGAATTAGCAGGAGGATACAGAAGCTCTTAAACGTAACAGAAATTTGGGATAGTTCCTCAATAGCCTTCAACCAGAAACCTGCATTTCCACCGAACGCTATGTGATGTGAGCAAGGAAAAAAACCACACTTTGCAGAAGTGGTTTGTGCAGTGAAATCAAGTGGCCTCTGCTCCAACTTCTAGCCACATGTAAAGTTGAATTTCTCTGCTATAATGCTCACAAAAAGAGGAACTCAAAGTGAAGAAGAGCACAACCACACAGAGACCTCTCCAGAGCCTGCATAAAACACTGCAGAAACACATACCTTAAGGCAGGTCTGAAATGATAGGCAGAGTATCATCTCTTTCCTTCAGAAAAGCATTGAATCCCAGAACCAAAAGAAGGTTTCCCAAAACTAAAATATTCTGATTCATAACAATGCCATGGCACTCCCTCAGAACTGCAGCCTGGATGCCTTCTGCTGCCATCTTCCTGTGACACACCATCACATGGGACAGCAATGACACGCCTGGTCCTTCCCCGTGGACAGCCGCTTCCAGGAAGATCCCAGTCCCCAGAAGAGGCAGGAGCGCAGGGCACAAAGGACAGTCTCCATGAAACTGCTGTGCTATTTTTAAGTGGAAAAACAAACCCAAAAATCTGATTTTTCTGGCAAATTCTGCAAAATGTTTTTCAATATTATTTTCCCTCTTTAGGCCAGGTGGCCATAATATTCAAAACCAGCATGCCTTGAACCAAACCAGAAATTAAGGTCAGCCAGAAAATGAGCACGCTAACTTTTTGTCATCAAAACTGGGCTTTTAATAAGTAATTAACACCATGCACCCATCCCGCAAAAAGCAATTACTTTTCTGCCCACACAGGATAACCCTGGGATCATGGAGTTCAGCCCAACGATGGGAAACAGCCTTCTGCTCTTGTCTCAAAATAGCATCATCATCCCAGAATACATTTCAGGGAAGGCAGGAACAGAGTTAGCCATATGCTTTCTGCTCTGAAATGCAGAACAGGGAAGTACACAGAAGAGAAACCTCATAAATCAGCAGAATGGATAAAACTACCCTTGATCTGCTGCATTTGCTAATATTTACAAGAGAACCGGGGTGGAGCTATTTTTCAGGCTCAGCATGGCAAGCATTCATTGCACCTAAAGGTGCTGACAAGCACAACTTGTCAGTAGACACAGATCCAACCACTTTCATATTAATCCTCCAGTGAGATTTTGATTCTCCAGACTACTTCTAATAGGATTTTTCCACATTTTCCCCAGATTGTTTGCCTTCAACAACTGCCCAGAGAACATTACCCTGTTTGATTCTCCAAACAGTTAACATTATTAATTATTGACCAAGAAAACTGAACAAACAGCTTCATCCCGGAGCCCAGATTACAACCCTTTGATCGACTTCATAAATCCAACTTCCAGAAGGTGAGACACCAGCGAGTCTCAAAACTTTGGGGCAGCAAATCCACTCTGGAGCTGTGCTACTAGCTCTTCCAAGGCTAAGAAAGGCACTGCACCACATTCTGCATGTGGGACCATCACAGGCTTTCAGATAAACCAGCTACTGTGAAACTGGCCAGGAGCAGCCAACAACAGAAGCTTCTCTGAGCTAATTCTGCACTATACAGGGACACGACAAGGACAGAGAGCTCACTAGAAACACAAATTTAAACTACAGCAAGGAAGAGATCTCTTTCAGAATGCAGGCACACTTCCCTGTCAGCCATCGTATCACCCTGAAATCCTTTCAGGATGTTAGATAATTCTTCATTTGCTACCCCAGACAACGTGTGAAATGGCTGCATTCCAACAGCCGCTGAGACACGCCTCCGCTGGAGTCACACTCTAGTCAGAGAGCTTGGGGAGAAGAAAAAAAAAAAAAAACTCACATTACCTCCAAACAGAAATCCCGCAGAAAGTCTGCTGCTTAAACATCAGGAGGCTGCACACAAAGTATATCCTGGGTTTGGGCTGACATTCCAGTCTTATCAACATCTCTGATCTAAACTCTCTGCTAAGCACTTCGTCTGAAGCTTTGTCTGAAGTGAACAACAGTATCATTTAACTCACCAGCTCCCAGAGGCCAGAAACACCAGTTACCTCTGCCATTTGCATTCCAAATATTCTAGCTGTTATCACCGAAATGGTGAAGTCCACACAACTGTCCCTTCACCTGCTTCAGTAGTAGGGAGACCAAGGTGCAGATCTCTATAAACCCCAGTCCTGAAACTCCAGCCCCATGGAAAAAAAGGTTGGTAACACATTTGCAAATGAAAGCACTTGTGGCAAATCTACAAGATAAGGCCCAAATGCTAAACACCTGGTCTGTCAACCGGAGCAGCCAGAAGCTCCCAGGAGACAAAGGACAACAAAGTTTTGAGTCTGTCATTATTATTTTGTTCCCCAAAAGATATAACATGAGAGGTTAGGAGAAAGAAAGCTCATTCTAGAATACAGCCCAGAAAAGAATGATGTCAGGACAACTCTTACCAAGGTAAGTGCCTGAGAACCTTCCCTCTGTGGTCAAACCCTGATGCAGAACAACCCTGAATCAGGAGGACTCCAGCTTGCACCTCTGCTTCACTGCAAATTCACATGTGGGGCAGGGAACAAGGCAGAGAGAAATGGCAATAGGAGGGGTAGGAGGTGGCTACAGATAATCAAGGAGGAAGCATGAATTAAGTCACAACAGGTTGAAGAGGCGCTTTTTTTTTTTTAAACAAGGAATGCAAGAAAATCGGGATTATCCTTCCCTCAGATTTACCACAGCAACCTAAAAACTACCCCCAAACCTCTTCTTATGGAGGTCCCATCATTAAATCACCGAGGGCTACTGTAATTAAAATCATATGGATAAGACGACCACACAGAGAAAATCCAAATGCTTGTGACCCTGAGTGATCAGGTCTTTCCCTGCAGTGGGCCATGGGCCTATTCCAGATTTCTGTAAATGCTCTTTCTGGACAGGATGGCAAGCTCTGGCCATTCAGATGTAAGAGAGCTGCCAGACCTACTGTGGATTACTTAAGTCAGCTGAGGACGTTGCAGCTGTACTGCATAGCTAGGTAATTTCTGTGGCATTATCATGCAAAAAACCACATCTTGTGCTCGGTATATAGTCAAGGGTCACATCTGAAACAATTCAGCAAAAGCAACCAAGTCCTGCTAACAATAAAATCGAGACAGTAAAGAGCCAAGAAGGAATGCAAGTTTAACCGAGGTCAACAGAAAATTACACATGTTGCAAACGTTCAAGAAGTTTGGTGCTCCTTCTCTTTATGATGCCAGCTGTCATTGCCACTTGGGCCTGGCGTATAGCAGGTGTGCCCACAACCCCATTGGAAAGACCCCTTCCTCAGCCCAGCTGCAAAGACATCAAAGAGGAAAACAGAGAGACAACTACCTGCTACTTCCACAATGTGGTGCCTGGCAATATCATAGTAGGGATCATCCCACCGCAGATGAGTGACGGGCTCAGGGGAGCCTTTACAGTCCTCTGCACAAAACACAAGGAACAAGCAATTAGAAGAAGGGATCTGGAGCACCTTGATGAGGGGTTCAACAGAGGTAGAGGGATGAGAAAAAATGGCTCTTCAACATGGGAGTGATGTATGCAGCTGCCCACCCCGAAAACCCACCTTTGAAATTCTGAGCGGGCAAGAGCAGCAACGACTTCAGAAGAGACCTGTCAATCCTATGAGGTCCATGTGTGCCCCTCATCCTATACACCCTCTCAAAAACGACTGTTCAGATGTGTCACAAACATTCACAAAGACCAAAATCCAACTGCCAAGGGCACCATCATGGCTTTTTAGAGCAGGAGGACCTTAACACGGTCCCTTGATGGACGACCATCCTGTATGTCCTTGAGCTAGTTTCCCTGATCTCTTCGGGCAGCAGTCTGTATAGCACAGGATTTCAGAGCAACAACTCAGATCTCCAACCCCACCTCCCACATGGAAGTTCAAGACCCTTCCACTCAGGATGGTGAAACTATCCTGCAAAAGACCACAGTAGAGGATACTCAGTGACTCACAGCATGTCTGTACCGTCAGCGCCAAAGTGCAGCCAGCCACAGAACTGAGAAGAGCACATTTACATCATCTGGCTCTGAGCTTTTTAGTGCTGTTCAACGGCAGGGCTAATTCACTTGGGTGTGGTGCAAAAATTAATGTGTCTATAAAGCTTTCAAATGGAGCTGGGGCTCTCTGTGTACGTAGATATGACCACAATGCTGCAGGACAAACAACTCCTTTTTGGCCAAAAGTCAGACCCCAAACAAGCAGGATATTTACCTGATTTGGGAAAAGCAGGGGCTTCATCTGCTGGCCAGCTCTTATCATCTATGGAGGCCAGTTTGAGCTGGCTGAGGGACTGGTTGGTATCATCCAAGTTCAGGTCATCCTGAAGCTCCGAGAGTGGGTCTGTAGCCATGGTCCCCAAACACCACAGTTTATTTTGCAGCACCTAGAATGAGGACTGCAGAAATTGCTAGGTGAGACACAGAGATCACAAGTTTACCTCCCCACAGAGGCTCTTCCTCTTCTCACTGATTTTCCACAAATCCTCCCTTATCTTTACTTATCCGAAGATCATACTTCCCCTCCCCCTTAACACAGGCAGGAAATCCTCCTCCTCCTCCAAGCCAGGACCACCGACATATGTCAGACATACGTCAGATTCTTTCGCGCCAACCGCTATCAAAAGGCCATCAGGAGCCCGTACCAACTCTCTCAGCGAGTCTCTGCTTGACCGCAGCTCTGTCAAGAGTAGCTTCTCCCCTGAAACAGGAGCAGCAGCAAGACACTGAGGAAGGCGACAGGCTACACCAGCCCCTGCCTGATACACTCACTGCACCAGCTCTGAGCTTCCCCTCCCTCCGAAGGGCTGGCACAAAGCCCAGCTGTTTCCACAGTTAGCCCAGTGCTGGAAGCTTTCCCAGGAATCACCCCCCCTTCTCCCCATAAGGGAGGCCCAGAGCTCTCCACAACACTGAAGTGGGTGCTTCAGCATGCTGGGATCTGAACGCAGACGTGAACAGCTTCTTAAAACAGGATTTCATAGGCTGAGCTAGTAAGACAGGGAGAACAATACACATACAACCTTCATCTCCTTTCAGCATCACCCAGCACATCCTTTCTCCTACATGACAGCAAGCAGCAAGGAATCATCTTTAACTTAAAGCCATATTGCTAGAATAAGTATTTTTCACCAAGCATGCCATAATACTCAGGAGACCAAGGAATTCAAAGGGTCCAAGAAACAGACAGCTCAGTGTGTTTGCTGTTGCTTGCAAGT
Source organism: Sula dactylatra (assembly GCA_013389905.1). Lineage (NCBI taxonomy): Eukaryota > Metazoa > Chordata > Aves > Suliformes > Sulidae > Sula > Sula dactylatra. The sequence goes on along the minus strand of WEKW01017788.1, from coordinate 66,604 downwards.
ATTTCTCACTCTCACCTGGAGCAGAAGATATGTCAAACCCACACAGCGTACAGCACCTCCTAAGGTACCAGTTCTTAGGGATGACCCCCTAGGAAACAGCTGTTATCCTCTAATGCCAACGTCCTAGAAATAAGCAAGGGAACACCAGAAAGGACAAGTACATTGCTCACACAGACCACACAGATAACAGGCAGCAAGCCAAGAGGAACTGTAGCAGAACAAAATGACACCTCGCATCAGAAAGTCTCTGTAACGATGTTTCTCAGACAGGCTTGTGCTTGTTTTGCGTTATGAGGAGAGCAAAGGGTTCAAAGATGACCTGAGGAGGCACAGTGCCTGTGTGTGGAAAGATTACATTCACAGTGAAGTTATTTCCTTTAGCAGAATGGAGGAGGGCAACAATGTTTTGCATCTTCCAACCCTAGAGCTTGAATGTGTATATTTATTCAGAGAAGACGATGAAACAGTTACTTGGATGCGAGCACAGAGGACAAAAACCGTGAGAGACTGAGCATCACAAGGCATCATGTCCTCACTCAGGGCAACACTCGTGACCAAGCTTGGGAATGCATTTTGAGAGTACAGGAAATTGGATATTCAGCGTTTGTCCCCTCCCTCTGGATCACTCCCCACTTATTACTTCCTGTCCTCCCTTATCTGCTACTCACCAGTGTACAACCAGCTTTTACATCTCTGGGGGTCTCAAAGAGCTGGGAGCTGTTGCTACGCAAATGAAATAAGTTTCCCAAAATATGAAAGAGCAAGATATATATCGGCAGTGGATCACCAAGACAGTACAGCAACCACACAGGGTCTGACCACTGCAGCCAAGCAGAGACTGAAGCAAAATTATTCCCTGCCCTCCGGTGAGGGCCATGAGAGCTGTCTGACCCACTCTGATCTCAAAGCGAGAAATCAGGTTCCCTTGCACAGTGAGCTCATGCTGGAACCACGCAGCCACGGAGCCAAGGGACAAGGACTCCCCACTCCCAGCAGCTGATCCGATTTCTATGGTAACGTCAGGCACCAACTCCTATGAGTCAGTGTGCTTAAAACATTCCCCACTGCAGCTCAGCAGTCCCCCCAACCCAGCACCCCATGCTGAAGAAGCATCCACAGCCCCCCAGGGCAGCCCCTCAGCATTCCCAGCTCCCAGGGATTTTCCAGACCTGGTGGGGACAGAGGACCTACAATCAACTGCTGACATCCACTGAGATGCCTTTTGTGTGAGATTCTTGGGGATGCCCAGTAGCAACAGTGTCCCCAAAACGAGGTCCTGAAGCGCTTAGGGACCAAATCCAAACCTTCCCATGGAGCAGTGGTAGTACTGCCATAGGGCCAGGAAGATACCAAGTGTCCTCGCTTGTCCCTACACAGACCACAGCTTGACTTCACAGCCAACTTGCAGCGCTTGGTCAGAGGCAGAAAAGCCAGTTATTAGACAGCACTGGGGGATTTCCCCTTTTAGGCATAAAATTAATCCTAAGGTGGCACCATGTGGAAGAAGGAAGTCATTAGCAGGATCCTTTCAGTTCCACACAGGAAAAAGAGCCCAGTGGATAGTGCTCTTGCCAAAACCTTCCTTACCCCTTGGAAAGGCAGACCAGACTCCCCAGATACGTTCACGTGCTTTTCACAGGTGGGCAGTCCCGTTCCTTGGCTCTAGGTTAGTGCTCCGTGGCAAAAATGTTAATGGAAGGAGGACCCAGAGCAGAAGACCTCTTAGACTTCAGGTCCTTCTTGTGAACCAGACTGTAGCTCCCACAGAGCTCTAGAAGGCTTTTGCAGAATCTTCCCCAGCCCTTCCCCAACAGTGCAAAAGACAAAAGCACGGAGTCTTACATCGGGTAACCCTAGAACAGTTTAGAGAAATATAATCCTCTAAATGCCTGGGAACCAGCAGGAACTGAGAAGGAGGCACCTGGAGTCAGGATGTAAGAAACTGCTTGGGGATCTTAGTATAAGGGTATACATTTTACTTCCTGACAGTGCAGCTGCATGCGGTTTTTCCCCACGTACTCAAAAGTGACCCATAAGCAGAACCTGTCATTGACCAGAAAGTCCATCCTGTATCAGTAAAGGGTGAAATGGTTGTCAAAAACCAGCATCTCACCAGACATAACACAACAAGAACCCCACTTGTTTTAGATAAAAGTCACGACAAGATGCAAGTGATACACCCTGTATGGCCAATCATCAGGTAAGAAAAATGACATTCTTAAATGTAAAAAGTAAAAAGCCTAGTCAAACATTTAAAAACTAAAGAATCACACTTGACATCAGAAGCATTTACTGACTGGCAGGCTCTAAAGAGCCCACTGTTTCCATTTTTCCAAGCATTTAAGTATGTTTTCTGCACCTACGCTGGTTGACCTGAACACTTGCTGTCTAATAAAAATTTACTTCCTTGATAACAGAGATATGCACTGTAGAACAGCACGGTCTGCTGAAGGAGAGAAACCTCAGCCCTTTAAAATACAACTTTCACACCAGTTCTGAGCTGGAGGCTCTTTACACAAGATCCCACCAGAATTTACCCACGGAAGACAGTTCACTTGTATCCATGAAGTCGTGGTAGCTGCTGTTCACGCAGACTATTTTTTTCCCCAATCCCAGTTTCACTACTTTTACATCATTTATTTCTGAGTTGCACCTCCTCGGCAGTTGCCTTTTCCTGTTTTTCTTCCAGATGTACTATTAATTCACAAGTAAATCTACACATCAAAATATGTCCGTACATGTATTACCACACCCTGGACCTGTACTTACACACAATAAAGAATTACAAAAACCAAGTGGCCTCTTCTTCCCTGCCCAATTAACGAGCAATGCTCAGATGCAAAGGAATCCCAGTTCTGGGGTGACTGTGTTATTTTTCTGGCCTCCTCCCAGTTTTGTTTCATTTACACAAGTGTCTGGTTTTCTGTATGCATCACTCAAGTGACCCTGCACTTTGCTACCATCTTAACATCAAGCACGCTGCAAAAAAAAAAAAAAAAGAAGCGGTTACTCAGCAGCAGACTTTCAAAGTCCTCACTCACGTGAGTGAGCCCCAGGACTGAGACTCACTGAGACAGTCCAGCCCAAGTCTTCCCTCACATCGAGACTGATGACAGTGCCGAGAGCATCACTACCAGGTGCTACCCTGAAAGAATCGAAGGGTAGAGAGCCAGACCGTCTTTGTCTGGCACGCTGTGACCAGCCAACTCAGCACAGACACACTACTGCTTGGGGAAACTCTTTGGTCCTTCATTATTGTAACAGCTTTTTAAATGAGCAGCCTTCCTTCCCCTGTCATCTCAAACACTTTGCTGAAGGCCACCTCTGTTCCTGCTGGAAATCCCTCCCAGCTAGCAATCAGCCTCCTGTTAGCAGTTCTCTACAGGGTCTGGGAGCAAAACAGCAGAGCTCAGCTTCCTCCCTCGGAGCTCTGGCACAGACAGGCTGCTCTCCGTACCACGCAGCATCAGAAAAACTGGGGGCACACGCAGCCCTATAGGGGCTGCACCCCTCCTCCTCCTCCTCCTCCTCCTCTCCACCACCCGCCTGATTCTCTCCCATTCCCTTTAGGAGACAACCCAAGGCCAACTTCAACATGCAAATAAGACACTCAAAAGATTTGCTGTTTACACTGTGAAAAGAAACCCCCCAAGCTCCCATATGACACGCCAACCGCCTAACGGAGGGACAGATATCGGCCCCTGCAGTCGGGCACCGAACGGGGAGGGGAGTTACCCCCCGCCCCTACCCCAGCCCTCGCCGCCCGGGAGGGACGGGACGGGACGGGACGGGACGGGAGGAGCCAAGCCGGCAGCAAGGGCTCAGCCCGGCCCGGCCCCGCGCCCCCGCTCCACCGGTCGGTTACGCCGCCCAACACCGAAGACACGACTAAAAACTCGAGCCCAGGTGCCGGGACCGCAGCGCCCAACGCAGCGCTTTTACCGGGCGGGCTCCTCCCTCCCGCGGGGCGATCGGCGAGCATCCGGGCCCGGCGTTTCCCCGCAGAGACAGCCGCCTCCCCCCGCCGGGACCCGGCAACGCC
>WEKW01017788.1:34623-62082 GCA_013389905.1 Sula dactylatra | reverse complement strand
GGGGGCGGCCGGCGGCGACGGCGGGGGACAGGGCCCCTCCCGGCGGGACGGCGGCGGAGCCCCTCGCAGGTGGGTCTGGGTGACGCGAGCGGCCTTAGAATCATCGAATGGTTTGGGTTGGAAGGGACCTTTAGAGGTCATCTCGTCCACCCCCCTGCAGTGAGCAGGGACATCTTCAACCAGATCAGGTTGCTCAGAGCCCCGTCCAGCCTGACCTTGGATGTTTCCAGGGATGGGACATCCACCACCCCTCTGGGCAACCTGTTCTAGTGCTTCACCAGCCTCGTTGTAAAAAATTTCTTCCTTATATCCAGTCTAAATCTCCCCTCCTTTAGTTTAAAACCATTACCTGTTGTCCTGTCACAACAGGCCTTGCTAAAGAGATTGTCCCCATCCTTCTTATAGTCCCCCTTTAAGTACTGAAAGGCCGCAATCAGATCTCCCTGGAGCCTTCTCTTCTCCAGGCTGAACAACCCCAACTCTCTCAGCCTGTCCTTGTAGGAGAGGTGCTCCATCCATCAGATCGTTTTCTTGGCCCTCCCCTGGACCCACTCCAACAGTTCTGGCCTTCCTGTGCTGAGGGCTCCAGAGCAGGACACAGTGCTCCAGGTGAGGTCTCACCAGAGCAGAGTAGAGGGGCAGAATCACCTCCCTCAACCTGCTGGCCACGCTGCTTTTGAAACACCTTCCCTCGAGGGAGGTGATTGTCCCACTCTACTCTGCGCTGCTGCAGCCTCACCTCAAGTACTGTGTGCAGTTTTAGGTGCCACAGTACATTAAGGATATAAAGCTACTAGAAAGTGTCCAGAGGAGGGCCATGAAGATAGTGAAGGGTTTAGAAGAGAAACTGTATGAGGAGCAGCTAAAGTCACTTGGTTTCTTCAGCCTGGAGAAGAGGAGACTGAGGGGAGACCTAATTGCGGTCTTTAGCTTTCTCACAAGGGGAAGAGAAGAAGCAGGTGCTGGTCTTTTCTCTCTGGCCACCAATGAGGTTGGGAATGGCAGGAAGATGTGCCAGGGGAGGTTTAGGTTGGATATTAGGAAAAGGTTCTTCACCCAGAGGGTGCTGGAGCACTGGAACAGGCTCCCCGGGGAGGCCGTCACGGTGCCAAGGCTGGCGATATTCAAGAAGCACTTGGACAACGCCCTCAGAGACGTGGTGTGAATTTTGGGGTTGTCCCGCGCAGGGACAGGAGTTGGACTCGATGATCCGTGCAGGTCCCTTCCAGCTCAGGATATTCTATGATTCATTCTGTCATTCCTGGGTCTCGGGCGCAAGTGACGTGGAGCCTTCAGCTGTCCCCAGCATCTGGGTGCAGGAGTGTCAGCCCCACGGCCCCTCCAAGATGGCTGTCCTTGGCCTTACATCACTTTTAAGAGGTACCAGATGAGGAAGGAGCATGCCGCCCCGTTTTATGCCGGTCACGATGATATCTCCTAGAAATACTGCCTGTGAAATACTAGAAATGCTGCATGAGTACTGTTTGTGGACAGAAAACTGAGATTCCCCCCATCTTCCCCAGTTCAAAAGCCATAAAAGTAATGGTTTCCATGCCCCAGGGATTACTGGATAGCAGATTTTCTCTCTCTGAGGTTCATATTCCTCTGATCCAGCAGCAATCGTGTCATGTAACAACAGCCAGGGTTAATTCACCCACCATGTTTTTGTGTTTGTGCAGGGGATCCCGATGTCTCTGAGGTGGTAGCTGATGAAACCACAGTCCTTGATGTCCCTGCTGAGGTTAGCAGGCCGGCCGCCGAACATTTCCACAGGCTGCAAGAAGAGGAAAGCGTGACTTCCAAATGTGAGCCACGGCAAACCAATGTGCTGAGGACTGAGAATCAGCACCTTGAGACCATCTCAACCGTTAAGGCCAACAGCAGGTGCAAGGAAGAACTGGGTGAGGGTGCAGATCCCAGATCTGCAGCAGAAAACGGGGAGATGGGGCATAAAGAGGCACATCCAAGAGACCTGGATCTGTTGTTGCCCTCAAGCAGGGTTCGACTCAGTGCTCACTTGGTTGGCAAACCATGCAAGATGCGTGCTCTAGCCAGCCAGCTCCAGAAGTGCCTGCGGGACTGTAGCGGCAGGACAGCTGGGCAGGAATCCCAGCAGCTCAGTCCTTCTGAACGAGAGAGTGTAGAGACTTGTGAGAAAGAGAGCAAAGCTTCCAAAGACTCCAGGCTGGCATCCCCAGAGCATGGGGAAAAGGGCCCACTGGAGGGGTCTGAGGGGCAGGAGGAGTATACGGAGCTGGTGGATGGTCGTTCTGGCAGCCCAGGTCCCCCATCAAAAGCTCCGTCCCAGAAGATGATCATGCGCAGGTACCGCTGTGGGGAGTGTGGTAAAGCCTTCCTGCAGCTCTGCCACCTCAAGAAGCACCGCTTTGTCCATGCCGGCCACAAGCCCTTCCTGTGCACGGAGTGTGGCAAGAGCTATAGTTCAGAGGAGAGTTTCAAGGCCCATGTGTTGGCCCACCGGGGCGTGCGGCCTTTCCAGTGCACGCAGTGCGACAAGGCTTACCGCACCAAGCGAGACTTGCAGGAGCACGAGGTCCTGCACACCGGCCAGCGCCCCTTCTCCTGCGAGCAGTGTGGCAAGGCCTTTGCCCGCCGGCCCTCTCTCCGCATTCACAGGAAGATCCACCTGGCCGCTGGGACTGCCCCAGCTGGTCCCAAGGGATGCCAGTGTGCCATATGCGGACGCCACCTGGCCAACCCCGGCTCCTTGCGCGACCACATACGCCTGCACACAGGGGAGCGCCCTTACGCCTGTCCCTACTGCAGCAAGGACTTCCGACAGCAGAGCAACCTGCGCGAGCACCTCCGGCTGCACACGGGCGAGAAGCCCTACAAGTGCCATTTCTGCAGCAACGCCTTCCCCAAGCTGCCAGAGCTGCGGCGCCATCTCATCACCCACACGGGTGAGGCCCACCTGTGCACCATGTGTGGCAAGGCGCTGCGGGACCCCCACACACTGCGCGCCCATGAGCGCTTGCACACAGGCGAGCGCCCTTTCCGCTGCGAGCAGTGCGGCAAGTCCTACACCTTGGCCACAAAGCTGCGGCGCCACCAGAAATCCCATCTGGCCGACAAGCCCTACAAATGTGAGCTCTGTGGCGTGGGCTACGCCCTCCCCCAGAGCCTTGCGCGCCATGTGCTTACCCACAGGGCGGAAAAGGACCCTGAGGAACTCACCGCTGCAGTGGCCTCGCTTGATATGCACCTACCCCAGGCAGCAAGGAAAAGGCCTCAGAGGAAGGGCCACCAGGAGGAGGTTGCAGCAGAGCCCGCCGTGCTCATGGTGGAGGTGCCGGCGTCAGCAAATGAGGCTGAGCTGCTCATTGCAGCTGGCGGTCACTGCATTGCTACTTACCAGTCCGGAGGCAGCCCCCCAGATCCTGGGGCACACGGGAGGCCCGCTGGGCGTTTGCCATCAGCAAAGGACATCGCTGAAATCACCATCTCCGAGCACGAGGACAAATGCATTATAATGCAGTATGAGGGCTCACCAAGGGATGTGGTTATCATCCAGGAGGGGGTGGGCTTCGGAGCAGTGGCAGAAGTAGTGGAGGTTGAGACCGGGACCTGACTATCCCAGCCTGCCCTGGCTGATGTTCTTAAAGTACTTATTAAAGTGGGGTAGAAAACCAACAAAAAACCCCTCTCTCTTGTCTCTCTGTGGCAATAAGACCCTGTGGCTCAGCCGCAGGTAGAATTAGCAGTCTCGGAGGTAACTGCATGTGTAGACCTGGGTCTTTTTGGTAGCTGCCCCTTGGAGCTATGAGCCTACATGTGCCACATGCCGGGACCGGTGCTGGGAAGGCATTGGCTGTTGGTGGGAATAGCTTCTTAGAGAAGACACCTGCAGTGTTAATGAGCAGTGCTTCTGCTTTGCCTCCGTTACGCTGTCAGTGGGTGACAGTGTGCCATGGGGAAGGCAGGAAAAGTCCCAAAGCAGCGGCTTTGAACAACGTCTTCCTTTCACGTTATTCTTTCTCTAATTAATTGTTGCTATTCAAGCACTTTCCTGGGCTTTTAGTCTTGGAGCTCAGCAGCACTTCTGATCATCTGAAGGTGATGCTGATGCCACACATTGCTGGGAAGCAGCTTCCCAAGTGTTTATAAGGTGTTTCTGCTGCAGGTCTTTTGGATTTTTCATTTTTGCATTTTTCACAATTGGCAGAAGCAAAGTCCTGCCTTGGAGCTAGGGCTGAGTGTTCCTTCTCCACTGTCAGCTGTTTTGCTTGCTGCCAGCTTCCTGGCCTTATGGTGACTGGGTGGTCTGTCTGAGGACATGAAAGGATAGCTTCATGTCCCACTGTGCGAATGGCATTGTACACTGCAGTTTTTACTGTCCCCAGCTGAGAGGCTCCTTGCCTCTCCAGGTGAGGGTCCAACAGTTCATCTCAATACACTCAGAGGATTTTGCCTTTCCCCTCCTGGGTTCATTAATCTGTTTCCCTTGTTCTTTTTCTCACATTCTTGCTTTCTCTCTTCTACTTTGTTCCTGCTCCTGCAGCAAAAAGCCAAAAGACAGCACCACCACAGCTGCACCCGAGTATTCCCACTGCTCCATCTTTAGTGCTTGTTTGCCAGCTGAGGCACGCTGAAGGGACTTGGTCCCATTTCAGGAAGGAAGTGCACAGTTCCCAGTGCCATGCAAATGTGGCCTTATAGGAAGAGACCAACAATACCAGCCCTGACAGAGGTCTTTCAGACTTGCCCACCCTGCACTCCCTTTTCACGTTACACAAACACTGCTTTCATTTGTGGCATCCTCAGTTTTAGCCGTTCTTGGTCTCCATCTTGCCCCTCTCTTACATCTTGCATTTCCCCAAAAAGTTTTGTTTAGGGGCCCAAATTCTCCTGGCTCTTTATGCCCACTGCACAAGAGGAGGGTATAGCGTCACCGGGGGATCATCAGTAGCAGAGTTCCCTTTTGGGGTGTTATGAACGCAGGAATGTGACAATCTGAAAAGCTGCCGTTTGTAGTTTCTACATTCACCTTTTTCCACAAGCTTTTATGGCAGGTTTGCAGACAAGGTGCTAGAGTCAGATGTGAAGTGAGGATGACAGGTGAATTCAGCTGATAAACCTTTGGGTGTCCTTCTTTTCAGCTATGTTCTTTGAAGTCAGGGGGCAGATGAGCTCTGTCTTTGCTCCAAGTGCTTGGACACAGAGCAGTGGGAGCAGAGGTGTATCGAGGGGGCTTGTGTTTGAAGCCACAGCGCTTCCTACTGCTCTCCCTTTGGTGCCTATCCTAACTCTTGCAGTTTTCAAATATTGACACAGCTGCAAAGCGTTCTTGCTGGAGCTGAGCTCGTGCGCTGTGTTTGAAGCATGTGCCCACGGTCACAGCACAACCGGGAGAGAAGGGGGAGCAACTGGGGGAAGGGGAGAATCCGGGACCCTATTTCTTAATCTACTGATGTGTAACCACCTTCTTTATTCGGAGTTAATAGGAGAGAAAAAGTAGGAGCATTTTACATTGGGAGGTCCACACAGATAAATTATTCACCTAACAGCTAATCTGAGTAGGTAGGAGCAGGTCTGTGCTGTGCTGCACGTATCACTTGGCTGCAGGTTAAACTTAGCTGGCTAATCCTGACTGAGGAGCCCGTAGGTGGCTCCCACTGGGCACCTGCTGACGATGCCACCACCATGTCCTTGCCTTTTTCTTGGAAACAGCATGTTCTTATGTGAACTACCTTTTGCTTGACAGCAAAATGATAAATATTGTTTACACCTAAGAACATCCTACAAAAGCCCTGAAGACCATGATGCTGGTGAACCTCAACACAGATGGGATCTGTGCAGCATACCATGGCCTGACTAGAGATCCATCTGATGCTGTGCAACTTAGTGTTTGCAGCATCTGAAGGGGCATAGGATTATCTAATGCTATACCCTTTCTTGTGTTATGTTGGGTAAACAGTATTTTAGTTAATACATTACGAGCTCTGAGTGTCTTTCTTGCAGGGCTCCATAACAAACACTTAGAATCATAGAATGCTTTGGGTTGGAAGGGACCTTGAGAGGTCATCTCGTCCAACCCCCCTGCAATGAACAGGGACATCTTCAACTGGATCAGGTTGCTCAGAGCCCCGTCCAGCCTGACCTTGGATGTTTCCAGGGATGGGGCATCCACCACCTCTCTGGGCAACCTGTGCCAGGGCTTCACCGCCCTCATTGTAAAAAATTTCTTCCTTATATCCAGTCTGACTCTCCCCTCCTTTAGTTTAAAACCATTACCCCTTGTCCTGTCACAACAGGCCTTGCTAAAGAGATTGTCCCCATCCTTCCTATAGTCCCCCTTTAAGTACTGAAAGGCCACAATAAGGTCTCCCCGGAGCCTTCTCTTCTCTGGGCTGAACAACCCCAACTCTCCCAGCCTGACCTCATAGGAGAGGTGCTCCAGCCCTCAGATCATTTTCTTGGCCCTCCCCTGGACCCGCTCCAACAGGTCCATGTCCTTCCTGTGCTGAGGGCTCCAGAGCAGGACGCAGTGCTCCAGGTGGGGTCTCACCAGAGCAGAGTAGAGGGGCAGAATCACCACTCTTGACCTGCTGGCCACGCTGCTGGAGATGCAGGCCAGGATACTGTTGGCTTTCAGGGCTGCAAGTGCACGTTGTTGGCTCATGTCCACCTTTTCATCCATACTTGCACCAGTGCCTTACTGGAAGAAGGCTGGCAAGGGCAAGGATGGGTGCCTGCCTGGTCCCATGGGCTGGCATGGGGAACAGTCACGCAGTATGCTGCATTATAATGCCGATAGTCATGCTTTGAGGAAGCAGACGTGGATCACCTGGCTGACTGGAGAGCTTGTGCACCCGCGACCCTTACACCTTCAGGCAGCAAGCACACAGGTCTCCAGGCTGGTGGGGCTCCACCATGCTAGCAGGGCTTCACCAGGGCTTTGGGGTGCTGCTGCAACACTCCAGGGTGGCAAGTGCACAGGTCTGTCGGACGATTGAGTCCTTCATGCTGGCAGGGCCTCACCACGTATCAGGCATGCGTGGAAACTTAAGTGTTACACTTAAACCTCACACCGTGGCCAGGTGTGCCAAGCCTCAACCCTTGTCCAGCTTGTAAACTGCCTTAAACCTGACCAAGGTGTTTGAATGATAAGGCAGCAGCAGGCTGCGAGGGAAGGGGATGATTCTCTGGGTCCTGAAGTCCTCCCTGCTCTGTGGCTCCCCCATCCTCAGGGACAGGAGAACACCTATGTGAGGGGATGGGGGATTCATACTTTGTGATTGTACCCAAAGTGTTACAGTTGGTGATCAAACTCTATAACTCACTTCAGGAAAATATTCGGAAATGCACCAACTATTGAACCAACAAACTGTATCCATCACAGAGCAGAAAAAGGCCCAAGAAAATAGGCCGAGGCCAAACCCTCTATACTCTGCCCCCTGGAAGTCGGAAAAAAATAGTTACATAGGAAATAAACAATTGCCAAAGGCTTTCTTCACTTAGAAAGAAGAGTCAACTCATAGAGGGAAAGAGATCAAAACTCCCAGCTGTGTTGAAAGCCGTAACTCTGGGAGGGTAAAGGTATGAATCTTAACTCTCTTACCCTGAGAAAGAAAATAGCATACATCACTCATGGGGTGGGTGAAGGCAGAAAGAAAATGACATGATAAAAAGTTGCTTACAGGAATGGTGAACAGATGGAAGACTTAATGTTCGAGGGGAGGAAGTCAAAGCCCCTGGAGAGGTGATAGCTGATGCACGCTGTCCTGCTGCAGAGGCAAACGGCAACAATGGGAGAAACAGAGAGGAGCCCTAGAAGCACATTACAGAACAAGAAAAGGCTCTAATATGAAAAGCCAGCGTCTTTAATTACTAACATTATTGTGAGATGCCAGAAAAGGCTGGAAAAATGTCCCAAGTTGTAGTGAAAATCTCCATCTAGCAAAACCAATGTAAAGAAATAGTTGAAACTTAAGTGATGGATGTAACCTGATGAATAATCCTGAGATAAAAGGTTTCAGCAGCTACAGTCAACAACCTAATGGCCCTGGTAGATGGGTTTGTCCTGTTTCACAGAGGGAAAGAAGAATGGCGACTGGAAAAGAAGCAGTAAGGTTTTTTTAAAACGAGTGCTTAAACAACAGAATGAATGTATTAACCAGAACAGATGTAGTGTTAAAGGAAGATGGCATAGGTATTAGAGGATATTCACACCTGTCTGATAACCAAGCTTAACTGCTGGATTCTAGTGTTGCTTAAAGTTAACCCTACATAATGCATGATACCATGAAAGATGTTAAAACCTTTCCTTTAAAGGAAAGACAAGAAGATGGTTAAAAAAAAAAAATCTATGCATAAATATAACAATGTTGACTTAACCAGCAGTGTAAAGGCTGCCTGGTTGTTACAAAGAAGGGACACAGAGAGTACAGGAATGAAAAAAAAAAAAAACCTGACTGAGAATATTGGAAGCTCTTATGAAGTGAAATACTCTGGTGATCCACGTAACAAGATGACGTGAAAAGGTGCAGGCCAGTGCTGCATGTACCACTTGGCCGCAGGATAAACTTAGCCAGCTAAAGCTAACTGGGAAGCCTACAGGTTGCTTCCGCTTGGCACCTGGTGATGATTCCACCCCTGTGTCCTTGTCTTTGTCTTAGGGTGAAAAAGCATATTCTTATGCGATCCTCCTTTCGATTGACAGCAGAAAAGACAAAGAGGGTTCTTTACTTCTGAGAAAATACCATAAAAACCCTGAAGACCGTGACACTAGTGAACTTTAGCACAGACACTACCTGTGCAAGCGTGGCATGGGCTGATCATAGAGTCGTAGAATGCCCTGAGCTGGAAGGGACCCGCACGGATCATCGAGTCCAACTCCTGTCCCTGCACGGGACAACCCCAAAATTCACACCACGTCTCTGAGGGCATTGTCCAAGTGCTTCTTGAATATCGCCAGCCTTGGCGCCGTGACGGCCTCCCTGGGGAGCCTGTTCCAGTGCTCCAGCACCCTCTGGGTGAAGAACCTTTTCCTAATATCCAACCCAAACCTCCCCTGGCACATCTTCCTGCTGTTCCCTTGGATCCTGATGCTGTACTGCTTGGTGTTCCCAGCATCTGAAATCTGAAGGGCTGCAAGATTATCTAATGTTATCCCCAACAAATGGTACTTTAATCAATACTTTACAGAGTCTGGGTGCCTTTCTTATTGGGATCCATAATGAACACTTGCACAGGTGCATTACACCTCCATAAAACACAGCAACATCTCTCTCTCATCACTGCAACTGGGGGGGTGGGGGTGGCAGTCTTCCTGTGGTGGTATTTCTTCCCTGCATTCACATTCATATGGGCTTGCTCAGTTGTGCCTGGTGAAAGCAGCCCTGAGGTCACTTGTCCCACCTGCAATGTGAGACCAAAACCAAATTATCATCTAGAGGGTAAAGAAACTGTCCTTGCTGCTGTCCTTCCCCGTCAGCTGAGCGAGGCCCTCTGCTTGCCAGCTGGGCTTACACAAATGCAGGGCTGTTTGTAACTCCTTGCACTTCGAGGAGCGGTGGTGGTGGCCGCTGCGTGGGATGGCAGCGGCCCTGATTTCACCACTCTTCCAAAACCTGTTTGTGCCGTGTTAGCTCCTCCTAAATGCTGCTTCCCCCTGCTAAGTAACGCAGGGTGTTTCTTGCGTTGTGCCTAATCCTGCGCGCACACGCTCCTCCACCCAGGTCATCTCCACCCAGGGCATCCCAGCCATTCCTAAAGTTGTCTTTCCAAAATCCAGGGGGGTGTGTGGGTGAGAACAGGAGCTACTCTTAGATGAGGGAGGGAGCGTCTGCAACTGCTCTTTGTACCAGTGGCCACAGAGTCATTCCTCAGGCACCCTAATGCTAATATTTGCACTCCTTCTATGGAGATAAACATTACAGATGTATCTGCTGCACAGAGGCACAGCACGAAACATGCTCCCTGCCGGCAGAAAGCACTTTTGTGCCATGTGGCAGTTCCCAGGACTACCCCCACCCTGCCGTGCTTTCTACTGTTTTCTCACTGTGCCAGTTTGCTGCTTGCTGTAGGAATCATTTCAGCTTTCCCAGCTCTGATAGCCCAGTTCTTGACTTATTAGCTGATGTCACGACATCCAGACTATTCCTGCCTCCCTGTTTCTGGAAGCTCTTGTTTTCCTGGCTGGTTTTGGCTGTGCTAACTCCTTGCTTGTCAGAGCTTCTGTTTCCTTTTTGGATGTACTTTTCTACATTCAGCTGGGGTGGGAATAAAAGGGGGGCCCCAAACTTCATGCTGCTTCATCCTCCTCCACTCTGTTGGGAATTGTAGCATAGTGGGAAGTATGCACTGCCAATGGCATTGCTGACCTAACTGGGAGGAAAATTGAAATTCCCCATGGGCTGTCGCAGGCACCCCTTCTGCTCCTTGGCATGGGCGAGGGAGAAGGGGGAGACCTAAGCTGTGTGTTCTGGTGCCAAAATAGCTGGGGCTGAGCTTGCTGATAACTGCAGGGAGAAAAGACAACTGGGGTCTAGGAGAAAAAAGCAGTGGGGCGGGGGGGAAGGCTTGCGGCTAAAAAGAGAACTGGGAATGTCTAAGGAGCTCTCAGAGCTCTCTTGTTGTGTGCAAGGCTACTAGAGTACAGCCTCCCAGAAAAGTCAGTGGCAGGGACCTCAGCTAGCACGGTGGGGAGGCCGTGATGGTGCCAAGAGCTGCAGGGGAACCGAGTAGTACCGAGGGAAAAGGTGTGAGCTGCTCCGGCTGGGGTGGCTGTGAGCTGGCAGAGACCTCTCCATGCCAGGCTGAGTTCTCCCTGTGCCCTGGGACAAGTTTCTCCTCTCACTCCTTGTGCCATCTTCCCTGTTATGAAATGGGATGCTAAGTTTAGTCCTATGGCAATCCAGAGATATTTTGCTTGGCTTCCACCAGTTAAGTGAGAAGACGAAGATGCCCTGAAGGGAGGGGAGAGATGCCAAGAGGGGAGGGATAAGAGGAGCCTCAGTCCCACTGTCCCTGACACACCACGACCTCTGGAGTCCTGTTTCTTCATTCTGGTTCAATATTAACCCAGCGGGGCTGTGACTCCGCTTATTCTGCTCCCTTTGCATTTCCCCTGCAGCCAGGGCTGTACAGCATGGCGCACAACAAAAACAGTGTACTGAGGGGCCTGCTCTTTTCCAGCCTTCTGCACCTCACACTGAGCCATGCCGGAGGTAAGACTCAATGGCACGGGGAGAAGGGCAGTACCAGTGGGTGACAGAAGGAAGAAAAAGGGGGTTATTTCCTTCCAGGGGTAAAGCTGATGGCAGGTTTTCTTAGTAAGGCAGGAGGAGCTTCTAAAAGCTTGAGGTTGGGAGTGAAAGGGTGCCAAGAGTTGAGTGAGGCTTTCTCGCACAGGAGGATGCAGGAGCTGGTAGGGATGGCTGGCGACAACAGCTCAGTGGACTTTTGTGGGTCACCTGCGAGATGGTGGGCAAGGGGAATGTGGCTTAGCCCAGGACCTTGTGTAGCAAAACTGTGGGCCTTTTTGGGCTAGAGTTCCTCTGTTGACCTGGGCAGCTGCAATTCTCCGTTGCCTCCCCAGCCGTCCCTTAGCTAAACTTTGGGTGATACACAGTATGCAGCCTTCCTGCTCGCTGCGCCTTTTCTTTTATCAGAGCTTCTAATTCACCTACCTTTTCTTAGTATGAGGTTAGGTCCTCTCTGACTCACTGATGTATGGGGGAAAGCCCGTCTACAGGTCTCAAATCAGGGTCTCTGAACATGAAGATGGAACCAAGCTGTGCCTATCGCAGAGGTCTGAGGTTGGCAAGACAGAAATACAGTGGCTGGCAGAGAGCAGTAGCAGGTTCCAAACAAACAAGCCTCTACCTAACTTCAGATGAGCAGAGCAGCTTTGCTGAGGATAGCAGAGGATTCCTGTCACTGCTGTTGCCTCAGTGATGCCAGCCCCGACAGATGAGTTGTAGAGAGCCTGTTCTGATCATGAGGTGGAGACCTGACAGGGCTTCTCCTCTCTGCACTGGGGGAGGCTGGGCTGTGGGATCATCATGTCAGCTGTGTGTGATTTTTGGAAACTGCAAGGGGAGAGAAAAGGGGCCCCTCCCGCTGCAAGCACACCTTTGACTGGCAGTGTTCTGACCCGGTAGTTTTCCTGGAAAAGGGGCAGGCACTGTCACTGCTCAAGCGCCCACGACGCGCCAACAAGGGATTTCTGGAAGAGGTGCTTAAGGGAAACCTGGAGCGAGAGTGCCTGGAGGAGACGTGCAATTATGAGGAGGCTTTTGAAGCCCTTGAATCCACCGTTCAGACGGTATGTACAGGGGACATGGGTGGTCCCAAGAAACCTGTAGTGAGAGACTAGCAGGTTGTGCGTGCACGAGGGTCTGGGGTCATAAGACCCAGTTCCGTGATACTGAGGCTGATGTGTATGTGCCCCAATGAGAGCTCAGGCTTCCTTAGGAGTTTCCCTCGTGGAGCGGCTCCAGGGAATGCAGCTCAAAACTCAGGTCCTTTTCCCTCCCTCCCTGTTTTAAGTATGAAGTGAAAAGGAAAGAGTTTTCCCTCAACCACCGGTCCTGAATTGCATCTTCCACTAGTTCAGCATGGCGCCACCCACATTCAAACTGCCACAGCCCTAGATGCTCGCAGAAGAGCTGGCGCCTCGAGCTCCTTTGAGCTAAAGGTTTGACACAGCCTGTCACCTTTGCTAGCTTCCAGAGTCACTCACTTTGCTAGATTTGTTCTACATCCTTTTGGGATTTGCTCCTAGCCCCAAGGCCAGTATCCATGCTGAATTCCACGCCCAAGAATACAACAGTAAACAGATGAACAGTTAGCAGTCTAAGCCAGCAAGATACAATCTCTGTGGAGTATTTCTAAAGCCATCACCCCCAGGCTGCACTGCAGAAACGTAGATCCAAATCGCTGAGTGATACCTTCATGTGATCTACAGCCTTAGAAGTTCTAGGTTCAGCTCCTTGGACTTCTATACTGTAGCACAAGCTCTGCTTCCTCTGCGGGTTGATGAAGGTTGTAAGCATCTTTGCTCTTTTTAGAAACAACAGTACTCTCTTGATTCCTGAATCTGATGAGTGGGAATGTGGCTCTATATCAGATTTTTTGCTTTGTTGGACTCTGTAGGAATTGATATCAACAGAGCTAGGTTAGTCTGTTCCATTTGTTACGATGGGGCATTCTCCTACGGGTTTGAATTGCAGCGGCTAAGCAAGGTCTGATGTTCTGTGTCCCTACTCCTAAATATATAATTATTTTAATTTATTTTTTTTTTTTACAGGAGGCATTTTGGGAAAAATACAAAGGTAAGTTGCTTCAAGTCCTGCAGGTGCTCTGCTATCCCTTGGGATGCACTGTCCCATCCTGGAGAGATGGCTCCCTACCGTCTTACAAGAGCTCACTTTCCAGGACAAAGCACTTGTGTTTTGTTCCTAGATGATAAACTGGTTCAATCTATGACGCTTATTTGGATTCCTCTCATATAATATGTTTCTTTCTTCTTATTTTGCTAGTATGTCAGGGCCTGAGAAAGTCCAGGACAGTTCTGGATGCTTGTCTAGAAGGTAAGAAATTCATATTGACCTGAATCTCCCAGATACAGTGAGAGCCAGGAACTTGCTTCCTGCAGTTCATAAGGAGAAAAAAAAAAAATAAAAATCTAAAGTTGGTAAAGCCGTCTGATTAGAAAGAAAAATAGCAGGAAGGGAGTTTGAACTTCCTTTCTTCCTCTCTTATTTCTCCACCAACCGTTTCACAAACAGCCTAACTCCCTCATTGAAACAGCATGGAGTAGATACCCTTCTCCTTGTGATACAGTCAGGCCTCCCCAAGCCCAGCCTCTCAGAAGGGTTCTGACCTGCGCCTACAGCCAAAGCAAAGCACAGAGCCTCAGGGTAAGCGGAGCCTCTGCTGAGGCAGAGAGAGCTTAAGCGGTGTGCTCTTCCCATCCTGTGCCTGTGCTAGTGCAGGCTCATACATGCAGCAAAAGTTAAAGGTATTTGTGAGATGGTAGCTCTTGACCTTGAAAAATGCAACATCCGTTTCCCCTGGCCCCGGCTTACACCATGTTGGGATTCTGACAGGTAACTGCTCTCTTGGTCTGGGCCAGAACTATCGGGGGACAATTAGCTACACCAAATCAGGGATTGAATGTCAAGTGTGGACAAGCAAATATCCACATATACCTAAGTAAGTTCATCTCCTGCGCACCCCTAAAGGGTTCTCCAGGATGTCCTTCCTTCGTAGCCTAACCAGCTTTTTCTCATAGATTTAATGCCACCCTTTATCCGACCATCATTGAGAACTACTGCAGGAACCCAGACAACAACTCAGAAGGCCCATGGTGCTACACCCGAGACCCAACGGTGGAACGGGAGGAGTGTCCCATCCCAGTGTGTGGTATGCCTCAGCGCTACAGCCCTGCAAGGCCTTCACTGCAGGGAAGGCTGCACTGAGACCGATACTAAATGTCTCAAGGAAGGGGAGAGGGTTAGGTGGGAGGGAGCTTACATGAACAGGTCAGTCAGAGTAGAGGAGCTGTGGCTTAAAGGGTGAAGGAACTGAGGAGGAAAAGTCATTGAGTTGCCCATACATCTAGCTTGGCTAAATTCCTCTAACACGCTGTTTTCTCTAGGCTACACTAATCTAGGTCAAAATTAAATTTGGTGTCAGCAGTCCCCTGGAATCTGCTACAGCTTTGCCAGTCAGAAGCACCACAAAATCCTGGCTCAGATGCCTCTAAGTTATACAGCAATTAGTCATACTGGGTTTTTTTTGTCTGAATTCCTACCTTTAGGACAAAACCTCTACAGCTTGTGCTTGACTGCCTGCCTTAACACTCACTCATACGGAGGGGTGCAGTTTAATACCCACAATTGCACTTGACAGGATGGAGAACCATCCCCGTACACTTCTACCTTCCCACCTCTTCTCCACAACACAGAGCTGTCTCCCCAGGGCTTGGCCCCTATCACAGAAGAACTGGTAGAAAGCAGAGAACCTTCGCGCAGTAGAAGTTTCTCTTCCAAAAGCAGAGACTAGAGGCAATGACTCTTGTAAGTGAAAGTCAGAGAGGTCAGCAACCATTTTGACCAAGGGGTGTTCTGAAGTTTTAAAAATCATTACCATTGCCCTGGCCTTCAATATGGCAAACTGGAAAGAGATACTGCTCTGCTTTGGGGCGATCAGACATCTTTACTATCTCTGTTCACTAGTTAGTTTCTGACCTACAGTTGCTTCCTCTTCCACTTACCCATGCATGGATATGGCATGACTAGAAAAGCCTTGGTTTTGCACACAGTTCCTTTGCAATCATGTTGACAGGAGTCTATCTCACACAGAAGCAGCCTCACTGATTAAGGTAAAATGCTACTTGCTCAGTGGCTGTTGTACCCCAGTGTGAGTAGTCAAACAGAGGCACTCTCTTCACATGGGGACTCCCCCAGTGCACAAGGAGAAGGCAGCTTGAGGCTGAGCAACTGCCGCAGAACAGATTATCTGGTGCCCACTCACTCAGGAAATGCTGCTTAAAGCTTGCAGCCATTAGGACACTTGCAAGAAAAAGCATAGAAAGTCTGGCAGGAAGATTTTTCTCTTATCATTAGATATAGAAACGTTGCCAAAAGTGAAATTTGCTTTTTTAGTAGCATATCACGGTAGACGGCTCCTCCAAATATGGTCTAGTTACACATTTAAGAAAAAGGCATGGGAGACTAATACAGCAGCATTATGATCTTGATGCACCTACCCATCCCTTGAGCTGGTTCTCAAAGATACCCCAGAAAGGAACACAATATTGTCCTTCACATCTTAGTGGCAAAGAGAAGTATGATGAGTAGTGCCAGCCTCGCCTTACCTCCTGTTGAAAGAGCCACCTCTGACACTGCAACATTGTAGAGGGCCACCACATGCATGGGAACACAGAGGGGAACCCCCAAACATAATGGGATGCCCCATGGAACTCCGCGCTTTAGTAAAGGGGCTCTGGTGCTATTTGCTAACAGTACTTCTGAGGGCAAAGCTACGGCTTAAATCACAGCTCTCTGTCTTTCCAGGTCAAGAAAGGACGACAGTTGAATTTGCACCACGGGTCCAACCACCAGCCCGAGTGGAGCCCTGTGAACAAGAGAAAGGCATGCTTTACACAGGGACCCTCTCGGTCACTGTGTCTGGAGCTAAGTGCCTACCGTGGAACTCTGAGAAAGCCAAAGAGGTGCTCCAAGGAAAAAACGTTGACCCAGAGGTGAAGCTGCTGGAGAATTACTGTCGGAATCCTGATGGAGATGATGAGGGTGTCTGGTGTGTCACAGATGAACCACCCAACTTTGGATACTGTGATCTGCACTACTGCGGTGAGAAGCCTGCACTGGTTTGGGTAGGCACATTGTGAGGCAGCGGCAAACAAAAGCAGTACAGGCAACTAGGGTGATGTGCTTGGCCTGGGAGATGTAAATAAGGAAGTATGCACACCATACATGTGGAAGTCCTATTTGTCTAAATATCACATATACTAACCTGCCATACACGTATAGATCTGTCAGGTCTCTCAGGTGTTCTCTTCTCCCTGAAAACTCATAATGGTAGACAAGGAGCATTGAAAAGGAGCATCATTCCTTCATCAGACCCACTGTGTGTGGGAAGAACTGCTGAAGACGGAAACTGCAGCTAGGCCTTTTACCATGTTTGTCTTTCTGTCTCTCTCAGACAGCTTGCTAGAGGATGAGAATGAACAGTCAGAGGGAATATCAGGACGTACTACCCATCCTCAAGAGTTCAAAACCTTCTTTGATGACAAAACTTTTGGTTCAGGTGAAGCAGGTGAGCAAAAACACTAGATACAGCATCACAATTTGTAGAAAGGCTGCAGCTTCATCCCATCGGGTACTCACTGTTCCTCAGAAACACCAGCTTGACAAATGCTGTCAAAAGCAGGGGGAGATATTTAAATTCCTTGAAGAACCCTCAGAAGTCAATCTCCAGTCACAAACACGGAGCTAGTGAGCACTTCCTTCCTAGGCTCTTCCAGCTTAGCATGCTGACAGCAGACATTTCTCCACTGTGAATCGGGTAGAGTAACAAAGCCAGATTGCCTTTTTTTTTCAGATTGCGGCACCCGTCCTTTATTTGAGATGAAAAAAATAACAGACAAAAGTGAGAAGGAGCTGCTGGAGTCCTACATAGGAGGCAGGGTTGTGCATGGGGACGATGCAGAAGTTGGAAGCTCCCCCTGGTAAGTGTCATCTTTGCATAGTCCTTTATGGGGAATTGAGTCTCCCTTCCCTTCAGTTCAAGCAGGGGGAAGTAAAAGGGCTCTCCCATCTCAGGCAGCATGCAGGCATTATAGCTTCTAATCAAAGCTCCTCCAAGTGATTGACAGGGCAGTACTAAAATAGCTGGAAAGGAACTCTCCTCTTGAGCCAAGTATGCAACCATCTAGGAAAGCAAGAGTGGTGGCGTGTTTCATCTTTGACTCTTCCTCTTTTCAGCTTTGCTAGAGCAGAGAGGATGAGAAACCTCTCCAGGTGAAGGAAATAGGGTAAATGGCCTACCACATAGAATATACATACCCAGGGAAGGCTTTTGCTAGAGAGTCACCTACGCAATTGTCTTCGTCAGTATAGCGCAATGCTCTTCCCTGCTCACTGCAAATTCTGCTCTTTCTGCACGACACCAAGACACGTTCAGCCATCCATCCCTTTAGTCTTACTAAGGCTTCCTCCCTCCTTGTCTCTCAGGCAGGTGATGCTCTATAAAAAGAGTCCTCAAGAACTGCTGTGTGGAGCCAGCCTCATCAGCGACAGCTGGATCTTGACTGCTGCTCACTGTCTTTATTATCCGCCCTGGGACAAGAATTTAACTACAAATGACATCTTGGTGCGGATTGGCAAGCACATAAGGGCAAAGTAAGAGCCTGGATAAAGCAAGAGTGAAATAGCTTTCTTCTTGCAGTGATGGTATACAATGAGGTTGGGCTGTCATTCAGTATCCAAGGAAGCGTACGTAGCCAAAGTCACATGCGTCTCAATAACGGGATCTAATGGAGTTGTCATTTGTTGCTCTTGCTGATCCTAAAGGGAAAGGCAGGGCAGAAGCATGGAGCCTAAAGGGAAAGGCAGGGCAGAAGCATGGAGCCTAAAGGGGCGCTCCAGTGTAAAGACAGTATTTTCTCAGAGGGTACAAAGCACCTGAGAGCATCGTGAAACCCAGAGAACTCTCAGTTGCTACCGTACAGCAGGTTCTTTCCTTCATGACTATTTCAGATACGAAAAGAATAAAGAGAAGATTGCTCTGTTGGATAAAATCATCATCCATCCTAAATACAACTGGAAAGAGAACATGGACCGAGACATTGCACTCATGCACTTGAAGAGACCCGTCGTCTTCAGTGACTACATCCATCCTGTCTGTCTGCCTACGAAACAGGTTGTGCAGAGGTGAGGAGACTCTCCCACAGTCCTAAAAATACAGGCTACAAAAGCCTTCTTTGGGTCTTCAAAAAAGACAGAAAAAGATGCCTTATTCCATTTGCAGCAAGAGAGCCAGGCAAGAGAAAGTTGTTACAATGCATCTGATTATACTCATGCTTCCTTCCACAGGCTGATGCTGGCAGGTTACAAAGGGCGGGTAACTGGTTGGGGAAACTTGAAGGAAACATGGGCCACTACCCCAAGCAACCTCCCCACAGTTCTGCAACAGCTCAACGTGCCAATTGTAAACCAAGATATCTGCAAGGCATCCACCAAAGTTAAAGTCACTGACAACATGTTCTGTGCAGGTAAGTAGCACTGGAGGCACAAGGACGGGAGGCAAGGGCTCTGAGCTCCTGGTGGGGCTCACGCAGTAAGGTTGCTTTCTGATACACTTGCAAATGCCCTCCATAAAGAATAACTTTCCTACCATAGGAACTGTTTCGGCTCTCAGAAAACATGAAGGCTGGAGAACTTAGAGCTATGAATAAAGTTTGTAACACCATGCTATATCAGGCTAACTAGCCTAGTGGTACCACTCTGCTAGATACCAGCAACAGCTCTGTGAGAACTGAGCACATGTTAAATTATCTTTCAGCAATATATGGAACAGTTCAGTGACTTCCTAAATTAAAGGCTGCATACCAGTTATCCTACTCGGTAGCCAAACCACCCCTTCTTCTCTACTAGCTTGTCTCAACCTTTCATATCCATATTTATGCCCACAACTTCTGTGGGAACAGGCTCCACATAGCAGTAAGGCATATGGGGAAAAATGTAATTCCTTATGTGCTGTTAAATTTCCTAATAGATTTGAAGAGGTACACATCTATATTCACAACTTAAGAAAAATATTTCTTCTCTGCATCACGTGCTATTTCACAGACCCTTTAGAGCTGTGTCATTTCTCTTCCAAGCTGAGAAGCACTTATTCAGCCTTTCCTAATGTAGGCGGCTTTCTCTGGTTCTGATAATTTTTGGTGTACGTTCCTAAATATCTTCTGGCTCTATACCCTTTTTGAGAGAGAAGTGAACGCAGAACTTGACATAAAAAGAGACTAGGGATTTATGTACCAGTTTAATACTTTGTGCTGTATTCTTCATTTGTGCAGATGTTATCAGTTCCTACAAGCAGGTCTCCAATTATTTTTGACTCAGTTTGTGCTGCTTGCATCAAATAATGTATACGATTACTTGAGTTAGGAAGGAAGGCAGTTTCCTGAGTATACGGACAATACAGTTGTCCTATGGTTTCTTTTTCTAGACAAGTCTTGAAAAATAGCTGAGATGCAGACATACAGCAGAAAAGGGGAAACACAGGTGATAAGAGAATGCAAATATATTAATTTATCAGGAATTAAAGTGAAATCCCTTTCCTCTTCCTAGCAAGACAGTCAGTCAGCTGGGGGAAGAGGAAGAACGGAGCCTGCAGCATGACAGGAAGGTGAAAGCAAGGACAGCAATGTGTCTCCATAGTAAACAGAAAGAAAGAACAGGGTACATAGAAACTTCTGTGTGTATATTACTCCAAGACAAGAGAAAGGCACAGTACCTCAAGCTAGAGCTGTGAACACAGTGGCAGCTGACACTAACAGCAATTCAGATGAAAGAAAACAGGAATGAGAGGACAGAAGGGGGAATAATATGGTAGATTCAGGAATGTTGCAGACGGAAACAGTTAGCTAGTTTTTTTATATTTTATGTAAACAAAGCAGTTTTCTAAATTTAAGTCCAATAGTTGGCAGAAGCAGTAAGCAAACTCATGGATCAGAAAATCTGTGGAGCAATGCTTTAAGGAAAAGATGGGCAACACTAGCCACTCCCCCTACAGTCAAATGTCTGACGTTTTTCTTGCCTGTAGGTTACAGTCCTGAAGACTCAAAGAGAGGGGATGCCTGCGAAGGGGACAGTGGGGGACCTTTTGTAATGAAGGTATGTTCAGCAAGTTCAAGCTCATAAAACACATGAAGCTAGGTTTGTGCTATGCTGAATTTCCATAACAGTCTAAAAATACAGCAGCAGAAATGGAGGCTGCTGAGCGGCTGAAGCAAAAGCAGCTCACGCTTAAGCTGAGCAACTGAGCCCACTTCTGTACTAAGTTCTCAGCACATATGGAGACCAGCCGCAAAATGCATGAGTGATGGCCAATTCTCACCGAGAGGTTTAAGAAGAGACTAAATTACTCCAACAAGCTTTGTTATTTAGTAGATGCCAGTCTGAATTTCAAAGCAGTATCCATCACTAAACAGGCTGGGGTGCATGCAAGGCTTAGATCTGGAAGTCTCTTGCTTCTTGTGCCAATCCCATTTTTCTCTGCTTTAGAACCCAGACGACAACCGTTGGTATCAAGTGGGAATAGTTTCCTGGGGCGAAGGCTGTGACCGAGATGGCAAATATGGATTTTATACTCATGTATTCCGCCTGAAAAAGTGGATGCGAAAAGCCATCGAAAAACACGAGTGATAGAGGAAGTGTTTACCTTGCTTGCTCCCAGTTTTGCTACAATGCTCCACTTAAACATAAGCATAGAAGATCCTGAAGTAAAACTGTTATATCCTTTCAACTCGACAAAGGAAAGTGTTCTCCCTTGAAAATAAAAGTTCTCAAACCCATCTTCTTCCGTTTGTTCATGCTGAGTTTAGTTGCACTTCAATCTAAGCCATCACAGCAGTACCAACAAAACAGCACTAGCTGTACTGCTAATTACCTGGTGTGCTTCAAACAAGTTCTCCTCCCTTCTGTCAGCTATAATCATCAACAGATTTTAGACCTCAGACAATGGCCTTAAGTCAGTCACAGTAAGCACAATTGTGTCCACTTCCTCCCTTCAAGTCAACTCCTCTTCTGTTCTAGAAATTGAGCTGACTATGTACTGGAGATAATCACCCTACATTTACTGTGGCATGACACAAAACGCCAATACCAGTGGCAGAAGTAAAGCAACTATAACGAGTCTTGGTAAGACAGGCATTGTTCTCAGCTACAATAGCAGACAACAAATACCAGCACCACTGTTTGCAAGGTTAGCATCTTAAGACGTTACAGATGCCAACTGTATGCAATTCATCCTACAGAGGAATACGGGCTTGAATACTACCGTATTCAAGTAGCACTCCCATTACTGTATGGCAGTAGCTTTCTACATGGCAGGTGGTGCTGGGTCCTCAAAGTGTATTTTCCACCTGCATAGCGAGATTCAGAAGGAAGCAATTCATGCACATTGTCAAAGGGCCTCCAATGGAAGCATCCTGTACTATACCTGTTTGGTTGTCTTATAAAGCCTGTTTAGGGATCACTCCCAAAAGCAGCTTCAGTCTTTCATGAACTTCTCTTTAGCAGCAATTCGTGGACCACCGAAGACCCAGCAGTAAACACATATTCTTGACTAGCCCATTTGTTCAGCCCAATTTTTTCTTAATCATGAGATTTGGAAACTGTCCTTGCTCCCTAGGACACCATATCACTAAACTCCTCATTCACAGTGCCAGCAAGTCACAGAAACAGGCAACAGTGAAATTTTGTTGTGCTTCATACAGAGTATTAAGAAGCAGAGTGACTGTGTTGAAAACGTGACAGTAGAGGTAACTATCTGAAATTAGTTGGATATAAACAAAGTCATTGATCAGTTACTGTCTGGCCATATCCTTGAAGATGGCTCATTTGGGAACCAACTTGAAGACAGCCCAATTTGACTGCCCTAAGAAAGCATAAAAACAACCTCTCAAAGACATCTGAAGAAAGAAACCTCAAGAGCTCAAGCTCCACAACTGTTTTAAATCATTGATAACCACAGGCATCGGACACTGAAAGTGTTTAGCCCTTCTAATGTTTAAATTTTTAGCCTCACCCTTTCACTGCTATCTAATAATCTGTGAGAAGTTGCACGTTTAAGAGGGGAACCAGGGCCATACAGTTTCTGGAGTAAGTCACTGTGAATGCTGACTTGTTACAAACAATACAGAGGAATCATTTTTAAAATTCAGTTTAATGTTATTTAAATATTGTCTTGGGCTAAAGATTAGGCTTTATTAATTTATGTGCACAAGTTTAAGTTTAGAACTCCCAGGATATTGAGTCCAACCAAACACTACAGAGACACAGGGCAAAAACTCATTCATAGTAAGCAACTCTATCTTCTGCTACTCAATTATTCCTGTACTTCACTTCCAATTCAGCTTCAAATTTAAAATAGTTGTATGCAGGTTTGCAGGCATTGCTGTTTTAACATCCTGAGCTAATTAACAAATAGCTTTTCCGAATGTCTGCTGGACATGGTAAAGGAACATACAGATTAATTTAAATGTCAGTAAGTTTCAAAAAGCAGCTCGTAATTGAGAGGTAGTGGCAGTAACTCTAGTGCCAGCCAACACAAACTATTCACAAACAGCCCCAGATTAAGCGCGCAAAACCTCAGCCCTTACCAATAAGGGCCAAACATCCACTTGCCATACAGCTCTATTCCACAAGGAATTGCGTGCCCACTTCAGGTTAGGAGGAGACTGCGACTACTAAATTGAGGTGGTGGAGCAATGAATGGCATCATGTCAATTAACACAGGATGGAGAACACTCGCAAGTCACCTGCTATCACAGTGTACAAACTCACCGTAAGCACCAAGCAGTGTTATGTCAACTGCAACCCCAGCCTAGGGTCCTGTAAAAGGAAGATTTCAACCATTTGCAGAAGCTCTGTCACAGATCTGTTGTACAAGTACTAATTTAAAGCCACATTTTTACTGTAATCAGGCAAGACAGTTTCAGTAATGGCCCTAATGCAGAGACTGCTGGTCCACAGCGCAAACAACAAAAGCAGCAGTTACATGAAAGAGATTAAAACCTAGAGCCGAAGTGTGCTATTTTAAGCCTGCCTGTCCAACTCTTCAATAACTCTGTCCTAGCTATGGAACAGGTGTCCGATTTATGCTTCACAACCAGCTGTCACATGGAACTGCAGTAGTAAGGTGAAAACACATCACCTCCCTGGAGATGAAAGGGCTAGAAAGGCTACACAGTATACACCTTAATCTTCATACCTGTTGCTTCTGAAAAAGGCTAATCAGAAGACACTCTTAGAAGAAGGAAAAAAAAAAAAAAAGCAGCAGCAGCTACAGCTTTCACAGACTAGCACTACCAGGTGTCTTAGTTATGCAAAATAGTAGAGTTGGCTGACATCAGATGTTTAAGATCAGAAAGAATGTGGCGGTGAGGTCTACATGCACTTGAAAACTGCACGAGAATGACTGCTTAACCAAATGAGTTCAGGAGAAATGAGTCCACTGACTGTACATCACTGCTAGTCTATCCCATATCAACAGCAGCAGGCTCCCTCAAAGAAAGCATCTATACACAGATGGGACTATGCTTAGTCTGGGTAGAGGCATCACAAGGACTAAATAATTTAAAATAAGCATTTCAGCCAACTAAATATTCTCAACTTACTCTCAAGTTACAGAAACATATTCCGAAATGGAAAAAGCAACTATATGAAAAATGCACTACCGCTCATAGAAGTAAGAGTTCAAAGTCTCAGGATTGCACCCACAAGATAGTATATATTCACTCATCTTCCTTATAATACATCCAAACCCCAAGGTTCATGTCAAGAATAGCTTAGTTCAGTTTCTAGATGCCCAGTCACTAACATTCAGGAATAGAGAGTGACTTCTCTAACCAGCAGTCACTGCTGTTCCTACAGAGGCTGGTATAGTTAATGCAAACTTTATTTACAAAAGACACTTAAATTAGTTACTTCATGCCATGTGTCCATACAGAATCAACAGTTCAAGGATTACATGGAGAAGAATTCACAAAATTAAAAGTGAAATCACTAAAGATCTTCTAAGAGTTAAGAACTAGGAAAAGATCTTAAAGACAATTTTACAAATAAAAAAACCAAGTTATGAGAAACTAGTCTGAGCAAGAGGATGGTTGTTTACAGGTCTGTACACTAAAACTAATACACAGACAGCCTTCTATTGTCAAAGAGATGCTCACTGAGAAGCAGAGTATGTACAAATACTTGTGCCACAATGACTCGACCCCCCAAAATCCACTGTATTATACATAAACCAGTTTGTATACATTAGGCCTAAATGAGGCCATTTAACTATGAAGACTTCTAGTTTAGTAAACTAAAGCTGAAGACAGCCCAAGCAACAGCGATGCTGTCTCTCTCGCATCTCTATTTGCGACTGCTTTTTATTCTCTCCAATCTTTTTTTCAAGTCATCAATATTAGCTGCTGCAGATGAAGGTGAAGCCAGGGTACTTCCCATCCCAGAGGAATGAGTCTGATTGGAGTCCAGGTCCAGATGTTGGTACTGCTCCCGAGACTCACGGAGCTGGGAGAGCTTACTGTGAAGCATATCTGTAGAGGATGCAACTGTAGGGACTGCTGGTTTAGAGAGCAGAGACGTCAGAGGTGGTCTGTCTTCCTGCTGCGGGGGGGGGAGGAAATTGAAGTATTAAGACAAATAATAGCAAAAGCCATATAAGAAGTACAAACCAGAATCAGCAGCTTTTCATCTTGACAGAGTAAAGGGAAGGAGCAACACAACACAGGTGATCTGGAGCAAATCAAGTCAGTTGCCATCAAAGTCAGAACCAGGTAAAGCTAACTACAATACTCAATTCCTGTCATTTCAGTAGTTCATGTTTAGCTTGATGCCAGTAGGGACACAAAGGAACTATGATCTTTAAAGATCAAAAATTCACAGCAGACCAGTGTTTTACTGAGATGGTCTGCTGTAGTCTTGAATAGCCTGAATTCTAACACCGCAAGAGGCAAGTCCATGCCTATGAGCAGCATCAACAGCCAATGAATTTTCTGGAGGAATGAGAAGAGGAAACTTGGATTGACTGGCAAGATTCACCCTGCCAAAGACTTACAATGTCAATTCACTTTCTTTTACCAACTGGTACTTCCATCTGCGTTAATTGCCTTGTTACTACCATCCAGGAAACATTTCCCCTCCTCAGAGCTGTGAGCTGATATGCAAAGTTTGTGTTAAAGGTTAAAACAGTGATGTACCTGGATGACTATTCCTGGAGTGAACATCACTTCTCACATGGCAGAGTGCAAACTTCAGTAGTCGGCACTAGATTGCTGACACATAGATCACTGAACTGTTTGAAATTTTGGCCCACAGGTTTCCAATACTGAGCTCATTCAGCATTTCTGTGCCTCAGTATCCATACAACCAAAATATATAAAACTTCATTCAAAGCCTTCATTCAGCTCTTATGGTTGTTTCAGAGCAGAAAATCTAGAATTTCCACATCATTCAACTCAGATCAATGTATGTTTAACCTTTAGAGAACAGTAGTTAAGTTATTTGAACCTTTCTGAGACTACACTGCATAGCAAGGGAAGATACCAAACTACAGGGCTGTAGAAACAACCTGCATGTACACCAGTGCTGCAAACAGAGTGGACTGAAACATAAACCTACTTGGCTAAGTAAGAAATTGAAATCCATTTATACTAGGCATAGTGACATGCAATGAATAGGCAGGACATGCAGTATAATGGAAGATCATAAATTCTGATTGGAATCTGTCTTTGGCACAGAAAACCCAATCACCTGACATGCAAAAAAACCAGTGCAAATGAAGTGCCTCCCCTGGGGATTTACAAAAGTTGGCAAGTACAATACCTTCGCGTTGTCAAGGCCACAACGCTGCCTGAGGATTTTTAATCTTTCCAAGTAAACTGAAGGCCCCACTTCCTCCCCATTTGTGTTTCCTATAGATGAAGATACAGTGTGGGTAGAAGCAGGAACACATGTTCCTTCCATCTGAGGAGAAATTCCTGGAGAATGAGGGGAAGGGGGGAGGAAAAAAGAAGTTAAAAGAAAAGAT
This sequence comes from Sula dactylatra, assembly GCA_013389905.1. NCBI lineage: Eukaryota > Metazoa > Chordata > Aves > Suliformes > Sulidae > Sula > Sula dactylatra. The sequence goes on along the minus strand of WEKW01017788.1, from coordinate 35,763 downwards.
TAGAAACATCAAAAAAGTGTAAGTCTCTTGGTCAGTTCCTTGAAATAAGATGCAATGGATGAAGAATCAACCAACCTAAACTACCAAGTTTGCATTTGCTAGTATAGGCATATCAGTCCTTTCATTTCCTTTCAGGAAAGAAACTGAAAACCGTTAAAAGAAATTGAAACATTTAAGAAGTGGCAGCGGAGCAGCTCCAGAAGTAGGGCTGAGGCTAACAGCTGAAGACAACAATAGGGGTAGAGGAAGATGCTGATGTGGATCAGCAGTAACCATGATGTCCGACAGAGGGAACTCAGCAATTGGCAGGATGGAAGATATTTGGAGTCTTCTGTCTTTTTCTACATTTAGTGGTACTTCTGGGCAGACCTCACCGTGATTCTAACCCCTCTTTACCTCTCATTCAGGTAACTTAAAGCTGATGTTTCTTCCAATTCAATCTGAAATAGTGACCTCTGGAAGGCATGTAGCAAGGTTTTTAAAGCTTCCCTACCAAAAGACTAGGAAAAGATTTTACATTATTAAAAAACATTTCCATTCTGAAATGAATGGCAAGTTCTAAGACTTCGTGTGGACAGGGATTTGTTTTCACTAGTTTACTGCAAGGGTATTTAAAATAGGTAAAAGGAGAACTAAGGTTAAACATTTACACTTTAGTCTAAATAAAGCCCATTTGCAAGGTGGAACAATACCCTTTATTATATCAAACTATTAGTTTTGTGGGGAGACAAATTGGGGTACGTAAATTCTGCTTTGAAATCTCTAACTGTTGAATTGATATTTCTTGGCTGTACAGGCTTTTAGGATGAAAGGTAGAATTTCCTGTCCTACCCAGTCAGACACATTTAGGAGGTTCTGAAATAAGCTTACATCGTCTTCTTAAAGTAATTTACAATACAGGGATAGGAGAAAGAACAGTAGTAGCAGAAAAGGCTAAAGTCTCACAGGACATTCTGAATTGTGAAAGAAATGAAAGTTAAAGGTAGTTTTGCCAGACTGTGTATCAGTTTTTACTGTCAGCTAATCATTTGTCACATTCCTTCCCTAATACTACATTAAATACTCACTTGTGCTTATTTGCAATGAGAAGACTCACTAACAAGGTGTTTTACAGTAGTTTATCCAATTAAAAAGCTGATT
>WEKW01017788.1:679-34447 GCA_013389905.1 Sula dactylatra | reverse complement strand
TTTTTTTTTTTCTAAACAAAGAATGCATAGTCCCTGCAAATGCTGCCTCATGAAGCAACACGTGCCAAAAGAAACCCCATGACTCGCTTTGGAAATCCATAAACATCTGCAAATATTAGTTTCTACCAGGCAACATGTAACTGCTCTTCTTGTATCTCTGCTTCTCATAAATCAATCAGCTTTGCTATAACGTGTACCTGTAGAAGCAGCAATGCGTCCTTTCCCCTCCCGTTCTGTTTCTATCAGCCGGAGGCCTCTTTCCACGTAGCTCTGGAAGAACTGAGAGGAGTTTTTCAGGAAGGGCTCGATGTCTGCATCAGAATATTTCTTTTTGTATTCATACAGCTCTGCCAGACCCTGGGAGGGAAGAGTTCCTGTGTGTTACTACAACTGCCGCATACACCATTCTAATGTATCATGCCCTCTTCCTTGCAGGAAGGGAGCACTTACCTCCTTAGTGTTCTCCTTGGAGCCAATCTTCTTAAATATTTCTGCCAAAATATCGTTAACTTTGGCCTTTGAAGCCTTTTCCTCCTAAATAAATAAATAAGAGGAGACTTCTAAAACAAAGGGTATAAAAACGAAGGGAAGTTAGACAAACCCACAGCTTCCAAGACGAAGAAAACCTTGAAGCAATTAGGATTTTACACAGCCACTGTTTACACAGAATGAAAGTAATGACACCATCAAGCTGTAGGCCTCCTTTTGAGAAGCCAGTGTTTTGGGTATGGTTAACTTTTACTAGATCAAATGCAGTATCAGGCAGCATAAAACCTATGCTGCACACCTGAATGTCCTGGGGAGCACTTCATCCTGGGATAAGCACAGAATATTCAGGTAGTAACAGAANTGGAAAGGCAATTACTTCTTTACATTTCACAACCACAAAATTAAGCTTGTTTCTTACATAAATCACCTTACATTCCCTCTCCCTGTCAACACATTTACATTACTTACTATGCGAGAAGCCCCTTTTTCTGTATCTTTATCAGCTTTGCTTCCGGTCTGATCCATGGAGTGTTTCATTACTCTGCACAGGTGAGCCTCCAACTCAGACTCATTTTTGTTGTCTATCATTGTTAAATGATCTAAGATCTAAAAGGAGAAAAAAGGGAATAAATAAAGAAAAAAGAAAAAAAAGAAGGAAAAGCTTTAAAGGTTGCACGAACATCCAATTTAAAAGTACATGACAAGTGACTGCTCTCACCTTGGGCCCTTTCAGCTTACACAGGGTGTGAAGCAGAGTCTTCAGTGTCCTTATAGGAAACTCACTCTTACATTGCTTCAGCTTCTCTTTCGGAAAGACCTTCATGAAAATGTGGATATCCAGTAGAATCCGATCCAGATTGATGCTATTAATGGTTTCTGGAAGAAGACGCACCATTCTCCACAGACACTGGAACGAGAGGCTGACTTAAAGCAAGACAACTCAAGGAACAAGCATTTAATTAAATAAGGAGAGATTATACAAAACTATCATTGAGCCATTTTGCTCTGCTATCACATAGACACACACCGTGTCTGTCTGCTGAAGCTGTATTTGCACTGGTACATACTTTCTCTTTTTAACTAGCTGTACTGTATCCAGATCCTTCTTTAGAGCTGATGCATAAAAGTAGCGCTGACTTCTCTACCAGTAACAGGAGACCGAATGCTTTGCATGAAGAAGTTTCAGTAGATAATGCATATATGCTACATACACCCACAAACAGAGGAAGTTCTTCAGTTTTAACCTCATTAAGAATGCCTAAGTTGTCTTTAAATCATGCCAGTTACAAAAGGGTGTTGTGTTATAAAGTAAGATCACACCCATGCTTTAAATGGAGACATATGCATGTTCACTCTGCCTATCCTTAGAGATGACAAACTACAAGCCAGCTCCAGCCTGGGACTGTTTGAAACCACAGTACAGCACTGTGCCTAAGCAAATAAGCCCAGCAGGTGACTGCACCTCTGTATGGAGTTTGCATTAGTATACACAAGCTTCTGTAAACTATTAGCAGGTGTTAAGCTCCCTCCTAGCATACATGAAGTCACTATATGTAACATCTAATTATGAGATTTTTGTAGTTCTAAGAGTTACAAGAAATATTTCAAGTTATGGTCATTTCAAAAAAAACATCTGTTCTTTCAGTTAAGTTGATACAGACAAACTAAGTAAGTTCAAAACCTCTACTATAGGCTCACCTTCATGACAAGTTCTGAAAACTTTGGAGAGCTGGCTGTTGCTAGCAGACTGTCTTGGAGCAAAACAAGCAGAGCACTAGAGGGAATACATTTATAATAGTTACACAGGAAGTGCTACACACACACACACACGCAAAACACACCCCAAGATGTCAACTCCCCACAGAATACCACACCAGAGACTGGGGTTAGTCCAGCAGTTTACATCATGTTGTGTAACAGCTCTTTCTTTCTTTCTAGTATGTTACAAGAGTTTAAGAGGCAGTCTGCTGTTCTACAAAACATATAGAATCATACTAAGCTAGTTCGTTTAGCCTGCCTTCCGCTGTGTAGATTGTGCAGTCAAATTCTGATCACCACTGACAAGCAGCGATGATTCTTCGTTAGCCAGCAGAATGATTCTACAGACATCATTTCTTTGCTTACAGAATGACTAACAAACAAACTCAGCCATTCAAGGAACACACGAGAACAGGTGAAGAGAAGCAGTAATTGTGTAATTTTCATCACATACCTCAAGATGTTGGTTTGGTCAGACTTTTCCAGAACTTTCACTACCAAGAAGTTGACTGATCGGATGACCTGCTCACCCTCCTCAAGGTCTTCAACCCGAGAATCCAGCATTAACGTAATAAGACCATGCATTAGATCCTTCAGCACACCAGTGGAGGCCTCTCGAGCCAGACTCTCGATTTGAAATAGCTACAAATTGAAGACAATATTAGAATTTTTCCCTGCACGCAATGCTTTAATATAGGGATTTCTCTAGACTACAGTCAAACCATTTGACATCCCCTCAAGCCCCCTAACATTAAACAATAAAAATGCAACTAGAAAGTTACTTCTACTGAGTGACTTCTGAAAATACTTAGGCCCCCAACTAAGCACCTGAAAGGTAAGGAACATAAAAATAAAAAAAATAAATAGCTTAATAAAAGCATTAAGAGCAGCTGTATTCTGCAGAAGCAACAAACAGACTTTCTTCCTTTCCCAATTTCTCATTCCCCACTTCCTCTCAAAAGGTGCACTGGTGAGCAGACAATTAGCATCAAACCTTCATAAATAAGACTCAATAGTAAGCTAACCTAGGTGCAAAACAGGCATTCCATTCTCCTGCAACTTCTGCACAGAAATTTGCTCTTCACCTTAACTTTTAGGTCAAAGCCTTACCGAGATCATGCTCCCAATAATACAGCTGTAAAGTTTGACTATCTCATCTTTGTCTAGCTTCTCATCTGCCATGTGCGTATTGTAGATTAGCCGAAGCTGCATAAATGTAGCTATTAGGAATTGGTCAATGTGGCCAGACATAGCTTCTGCTTTGTCCTCCTGTCTGAGAACCTCATCAATCTAAGATTTAAAAACAAAACACCCAGGTAAAGTCAACATAATGCGAACAGTGCAAAATAACTATAGTTTAAAGTTTTCCTTTTCTATAGGAAAGGTCTTGCCCTGACCAATCCATTTTGCCAAGGCACTTGTATTCCAGTAGCCACAGACTTCTACTGCTAATTCCAATACAACCAGTTATTGATCATTTAGAGAACTGCAATCCCATCCTGTACACAAATGAAAACACGAAATGCGGCATTACAGATTCTGGAATTAACAGCTTTATGAAATCTTCTGGATAAAATACTTTTAAGTAGCTAAAGCCACCCTAGAAAAATGTAGAAGCTATAAGGCGAGACAATTCTTTTGCTGAGGATCTGTAAAACAGTTAACATTTACAAGTTAAGTCTCACTGGCTTAACTGGCTTTTTTAAACTTACAGTACATATATTTGACAAAAACATAAAGAGATACGCCTTTTTTTTCCTTAGTGCTTCTGTGTTAAGAGTTTATTCTACATAATCCAAGTGGAATTTGTATTGCTGAAGCGAGTCAGATGGCCCCTGTGCACTTAGTTTTGTCATCAGGGAGATTCTGAGCAGAGTCCACGTCACCTGACATGATTGCTCCACCACAGTGCAACTCATCACCCTCGCAGACAAATAGTTTAGTACAGTGTGACTAGTTACTACCTTAATTCGCTTACCTGTGCCAGAGCCTGGATGCTTGTATTTATATCACCGCTGGCTACTTGGGAAATGACGAAGTTAATAGTAGAAGCTGTGTTACTGTGCATGTCATCGAAGTGTGGGGACACAGCACGGATTCTAAACAGTTAAAGAAAACAGGATTCAGTACTCTTTGGAGAGGTAGCTCTAATTTACACTGAACTGCTATATTTCAGTGATGGTTTAGAGACAAGGGAAAAGGATTTCATTCTTCACAGAGAATACTCAAGGAAGGAACCATTCCTTTTAACATGTCTATTACACTTCTAAAGTAGTACATTTACAAACTCAAGAGCCTTCTACTATAAAAACACATAAGCAGAACTGACGTTTTTCATTAGAAAAAAAACTGCTCTCCAGATTTCAGAACAGTACAACAGACCATCACTCTGATAACCCTCTTCAAATTGTCTGACACTACCTTCTTTGTGTAAACAAGTCTGAAATTAGAAACTAGCACGGTCAATCCACCTTCTCAAAATAGTTTTTAAGTAGCCCTACCGGTTTTACTTAGGAGTTAAAACTAGACTCACTTGGGCTCAGGAATCAACACTGGCTCAAAGATGTCATCTAGTTTGTGCTGTACAAGTGCTGGCATCTCACATCTGACAGTACCGTTGTCATTTTCAATTTCATCAAGATCCAGCTGAAATTCACGTGGAACTGTATGCGTTGTCTCAGAGTGACTGCCCATGTTGCGATTTTGGCTATAGAAACCAGGACAGAGACATTTATTTTATATAAACAAGAGGCAAGAGTACTAGCACTAGCATCCACTGGTAGCCCTAAAGCTATATTATAATAGAATATCACAGATTTTGAAGTTCTGATTTTATTCAAGCGCCCTAATAACCCCCTTGGCCTTTCCCCTAACCATCAGTAAACCAAGCTTTTGTAGGCCCAAAGAGCAGCTGCTAGTTACTTGCCCAGTTTCTCTTATAACCCACCACAAGACACCCTGTCTGGGAGAGGTACGCACTGGTTCATTTTAAGAGGTACCTAGCACAGTTTAAAGTAGTATTAATGGAATATAGCGTTAATGAGTGGCTTTTTTTTTTTTTTTTTTTTAAATGATGGATAGGATGCATATGTACATAGCAACCTTGCAAGCTCATCTGAACCCAGGACTCCCAGAGTCCCACGTATCTTGTGCTGCATATTAGATTTTTCAAGGAAATATTCTAACACATAGTTCACAACAGGGACTTCTATGCCAAGATAACAAGCAGGTGGCAAGGAATACAGTTTCTAAGCTTTTTGTTTCTGGTACTGTTGCCCCAGGCTCTACAATTCACACATGCTCATCCAGTTCTGTGCTGTAAGTCTGCCGTGACAAGTTAAGAACAGGGTCCAATCAACACCAAGTTTAATGTAACACATCCTAAGTTCTCCCACTATTTCTAACAGCTGCTTAACGTGGAAGTGCCACGTTGGCCAGCCTGCAGTCTTATCTATAGTCACCTTGGCAGAAACCCGTATTTTTGGTTTCTTTCTTTTCTTTAAGTCAGACACCTGTAAATAACCTAGAACTAGCCATGGTAAACCTGTCACCCTCAGAAAGGGATGACCAAGATAGAAATTGAAAGACGCAGGAGTCTTGCTACCAAGGAGTTAGTGGGCAGTACTTACATCCTATAAGTGCGATACATAATTCTGTCCATGGAGAAGCAGTGAAAAAAGGCACAAGACCATTTAGAAAGATATCAAGACAGACAAGACAAAAAAGTTTCAGACATTTTGTTTTAAATAATTCAGCCAATTTTGACAACACGCGAAGATGATGATACAAGAACTAAAATAACATCGCCAGACATGATATTAGCACATACACTATGCAGACTACAGACCAGAATGTATCATTACATACTTGAGTTTGGAGGACATGTCCTCAGTTGGTCCTTTCCGCAGCATGCTAGCATTAGCACTGATGTTTTGAGTACGCTGAGGTTTTTCCTCTGCCTGTCTCACTGGAGCAGCAGACGGTCTCTTGGCTGACCGTTTTATTCTTTCTTCCAGCATGCTCATGTCTTTCTCAGAAAGCTATAACACACAATGCTTTCACTCAGAGTTGTATGGATTTTAGAAATCTTGGTCACCTACAGGAGGTACACCACTTACTACTGCAGACTGAAATTCTCCAGTACCAAGGGTAGGAACTGTCAATATCACCATCTAGCAGCAATCTACAGAGGCCACTCTGGACTGCCAGATGCTACTTCAGGAGCTAATTAAATCATATTCACAAGCTATAATACTGAATACAGCTATTTCCAGCCTGCATAATTTCCAAGAAACAAGTAATCCTGAATTCAAACTTTGCTACTATCATGTGTTTCTAGTTGTTGCTTGTGTTGCTGAAAAAACCAACCAAAAAAAAATTCTCAACTTACCCTTCTATATCCCCTATTAGGAACCCAGGCAATGCTTTAACACTATGGACCCTGCCACAGAAGCTAGAGTCCTTCTAACACTTGACCTGCTCAACATACTCACAATTCAACCTGAACACAAGGTAAGCCAATTGAACACTCCAATTCATGCAGCGAAAAGAATCATATTTATCTGCTTATCTACAGAACCAAAGGTTGCCAATAACTACAAAAATAGCCATGACAATTTCGTGGGAAGCACTCTCCAGCACCCCTACGTTTTGGAAACCTTCCTGAAAATACATACATTTTGGGACTAGATGGACCATAGTGAAGCTCAGAAAGCTATGGTTAGAAGGGGCTGAATGGTTCAGGAACTTCAGTTCTTTTCTTAACCTTGAAAATCCAAAAGCAAATGGACTATGCAATGCTGAGAAGGCAGACTGCACTCTGAACAACAGTTAAAATAAGATGGGAATCCAAAATGTTGATGAAAATGCAACATTTATTCTCATGGAGATGGTTACCAGAGAAAATAGGAGTCACATCAAATTTCAACATTTCAGGAAGTTGGAAAGAAAAAAGAAAAAAAGGGGGCATCCTTGCTTCCCTACTCATTGTACTCCATAAAGTATCCATCCAATAGCTTGTATGCACTATGGCATATAACAACACAAAAAAAAATTTCCTACAAGTGTTAACATATGTATCACACTCCAATCAGTTTAAGTGCTGCTAGAAACATTACCAAGACCACACACTCAGAGAACAGAACAGGAAAAAGAAATAGTCTAAGAGCTCTCTGTTCAGGTTACAATTCAGTACACTTAATCTGTTATGTACAGCATTTGCAGACTACACAGTGAACTAGCTTTCCACTGCTGGAGACCGGAAACTGAGTTTTGCCACCTTTAACTTTTACTGCATTTTAGATGACATGGCTAAGAATGACTCCCAGAGAACAAAATAGCAGCAATACAAAGCAACACAGTACTGACGCAGACCTTAAGCATTGGAATGCAGTAAGAGAAAGTGAACAAACCAAACTTATTGGACTTCAACTGCAAAGCAGCTGGTGGAGATGAGCATAAAAAAAGCCAAGAATACTTGATGCAGCCCCCACAACTAGCCTTTTTTTGCCAACTAAATTATCCAACTATCATTCTAAATCTCAAGTGCTACCTACACAGTTAACTATAAAGCAAGTTACTCTTTATGAACAGTTTAATTCCCATGAAAGTCAGTGTTTTGCTTATTTCTCCCAATTTAGTTTTTCATTCATGAAGACCCACGTTATATATCCTACAACCAGGAATTAACCAACTAACATTTAGAGGGTATCTAGGGTGTAGCAAATTATTTTCAACATTACAAAATGCTCTTGGCACCAACAAAATGTACCATGACCAATCACAAGCAAAACAGTGCTAGTCCCCTACAAAAGTGTAAGGATTTGGAAAAAAAACCAAAAAAAACCCCAAAAAAACCAAAAAACAAAAACCCCTCCTTATTTCCAGTTACACTCACATTTCCAATCAGCTTGAACACTTGGTCGCCATGAACATTATAGACAGTCACAATGGTGTTCAGTGCAGCATTGCGCACAGTGTTGTCCCTATCACCAATATGAGTTGCCATTTCTTTTAAGGCTTTCCCTGGACTTGGTTGGCACACGTTCATGCCATACGATTCAACCAGACATCCAAGCTCTTCCAGGCATTCTAAAGGAAAGAAATGACACATGCACATTCAAGTTTGAAGCTGCTGGGAAGAGAGCCCTCCCAATTTCTGTGTTACATGCACAACCTGAACATTCACTGTAGAGAAGTGTCAGTCACGGTGGTGATGACAGATATACTCCAGGTGATTTATGAGATGAATAGTAAACGAAAGGTTCAGACTATTTCACACAGACAGCATCTAAAAGCTGCCAGTCATCCTTATACCTTTCAAGTATTTCCCATTACATACATGAGCAATGTTACAGTTACCTTCACATTTAGGTTGTTTAGACAGTTGTGAGCTTGCAATGCTATATTACATATATAATTTAACTTTCTGCTTAGGTAAGATATTGTCAAGGTGACTAGGGAGTTGTTTGAATTACAAATACTGTACCACAAAAAATTTCTATAATAAAGTGAGACAGATGTACAGTGCAGAGACATTTCTTTCTAAAGTCTTCATCAGATTAACTGACTCCCTTAGTCACTTGGACAATAGTATTGTCACTGTTCTCCCCAGTACTGTTTTACTAAGACAACAAGCCTACTCAAGGGAGACTCATAATCTTAATGCTGATAGCAATTTAACAGATTGCTCGTCTTTATAAGACACCAAAAATAAAAAGATGATAGTACTTAAATCCAATCCTTTAAACACGTAAGATCATTTGCATAAAATGCTACACCCAGGCAAATCCCACATTCCACCAAATGTTATTAAGCTGGGTTTTTCAAGATGCAAACCAAAGCAATTTCAAGTACTCTGCAATTGCCCACCCAGTTCATCATGCTATTTCCCACCTGCACGCTGTTTTGAGTTCTTGGATTTTGTCCCCTCCATGATGAAAGTGAACATCTTGCTGGCTGGATAGATAAGACACATCCTGTTCAGAATGGCACGTACATCCTTGCGGATGACATCTTTTGGTTCTCCTACCTAGTGGAAAATTAGAAAAAAAGGGGAAGAAATACAGAATATTTTAAATAGTCTCATGATACTGTTGATTAGTCTAAATTACATTAGGAAAGCCAGAATTATTTTCAATGCAAAAACCCTTTTTGGTAAATAGCTTTTAAAGGCAAATATGCAATATAGAATCACAGAATCATCTGTTTGAAAAGACCCTTAAGATCATCGAGTCCAACCGTAAACCTAACACTGCAAAGTCCACCGCTAAACCATGTCACTAAGTGCCACAACTACCTGTTTTTTAAATACCTCCAGGGATGGTGACTCCACCACTTCCCTGGGCAGCTTGTTCCAGTGCTTGATAACCCTTTCAGCGGAGAAATTTTTCCCAATACCCTGTTCGAAACCTTCGCTGGTGCAATTTGAGGCCGTTTCCTCTTGTCCTATTCACTTGTTACTTGGGAAAAGAGACCAACACCCACCTCACTACAACCCCCTTTCAGGTAGCTGTAGAGAGCGATAAGGTCTCCTCTTCTCCAGACTAAACACCCCCAGCTCCCTCAGCTGATCCTTATCGGACTTGTTCTCCAGACCCTTCACCAGCTTTGGACATGCTCTCCTTTGGACACGCTCCAGCACCTCAACGTCCTTCTTGTCCTGAGGGGCCCAAAACTGAACACAGCATTCGAGGTGCGGCCTCACCAGTGCCGAGTACAGGGCCACGATCACTGCCCTGCTCCTGCTGGCCACGCCATTCCTGATACAAGCCAGGATGCTGTTGGCCGCCTCGGCCACCTGGGCACACGCTGGCTCATGTTCAGCCGGCTGTCAGCCAGCAGCCCCAGGTCCTTCTCAGCCAGGCAGCTTTCCAGCCGCTCCTCCCCAAGCTGGTAGCATTGCATGGGGTTGTTGTGACCCACGTGCAGGACCCAGCACTTGGCCTTGTTAAACCTCATACAATTAACCTCGGCCCATCGATCCAGCCTGTCCAGATCCCTCTGCAGAGCCTTCCTGTCCTCGAGCAGATCAACATTCTCACCCAACTTGGTGTGGTCTGCAACTTTACTGAGGGTGCACTCGAACCCCTCATCCCGATCATTGGTAAGGATATTAAACAGAACTGGTCCCAATGCTGAGCCCTGGGGAACACCACTTGTGACTGGCCACCAACTGGATTTAATGCCATTCACAATATATTTAGAATGAACATATTACAGTGTTTGGTGGTATCCTGCTGTATTCCACATGAAAAATAAGATTAGTTTCCGTGCAATGAACTGTACCTTGAGGATAAGATATGGGATGAAAGAGGATGCTTCATTTTCAGTAAGGTGATACTCTTCCTGACTCAGCAAATTGAAAAGCAATTTAAGGTATTCAAGTGCTTTCATCAAAACACTTGTGTTGGTATCAAAGAACCGCAGAGTAAGCCATTTTAAGATCAGATCCAGGCAGCTGATGACTCCATCTTTTTCAGTCTCCAAGTGCTTGAAGAAAAAAGGAACAGAGGATAAGGAAAAGCTATGCCTTCTAAGAAGGTCTACATTTATTGGTTGATTCCTAGAATCACAAGCACTCACTTTTAACATATACAGCTTTCAGAAATTCTAAGAGAAGTCTCCAGTGAGCAAATTTTCCCTTCTCCCAAGAAACAATAATAATACCAACTTCATCATTCCTCTGAAAATTTTTTCTGTATATGTTAAGGTTTCAACTTCAGAGAAAAATGACCCCTGGCTCCTCAGAGAATTCCTATTTGATTTTAATTCAAGCAGAATCTTTAACAGTAGAGAATAATTCTATACAATGTCATCAACTACCACAGATCCAAACTCACCTCAATCATAACAGTCAGTGCTTTGTTGTGGTGCTGAAAGTCTGCATGAAACATCTCATCCTGGAGCCATTTGGCCACACAACTGGACATCTGAGTTTTTAGCTGCTCAATATATTCATCACGGGGAGTAGTAAAATTCCACTTTAACACCTGTAAAAGGCAGCATTTGGAACTCAAAGCAAACAATACCTTTACTTCCTGAAAGAATCTGCAAGTTGCACCCCTTTAAATTCTGCTTTAGAATCTGTTTTCAAATACTTCTCATTATCAACAAGTAATGGGAAAAACTCAGTGGTGTTTGCTCACTTCGGCTTACATGAAAAAATTTTCCCTATGTGGAATGGTTATCTTTAGGCCATTATCTTAATTATTATCACTTAACTAAAAGTGGTTGTTTTTTGGCTGTAGATAGGCCTACTTACTAGCAAGTTACAAATAACGTGGATGTTTTAAGTAATAGATTTTCCCTACAAAAGACAGGCTTGATAAGTGAGGCTGTTCAAAATTAGTATATTAAAGCATTTACAATGTATCCTAGAACTCCGAAATTAGTCAACTGTTTTCAGGTAAAAACTTGATGATACTTCACAACTGAAGACCATCTCTTGGAAGCTGTAAAAAGGCCTTTGGCTTTTATGAGTGTGTAAATGCACAAAGTTTGGAATTCAGAAGAGAAATACCACAGTAAACCAGATATTGGCCTGCGAAAGTCAACTGAAGAACTAGATAATCAATCCAAGGGAAGGACAAAGACTAGCACTTTCACGCCATAGCATGTTTAATTCTAAATTAGAGACCAAAAGAATGCACTAAAATTACACTCCTTCAAAACTTGTAAATACATTCCAATTTTTCTCACCTTCAGTCCTTTCTCATCTTTCATCCTCTGTTCTTTCCCGTTCGGGACTATGATAAAAACAGGACCTGATTTATCATCATCTTCCTTCAAATTAGGCTTGCTTAGCACTTTCTTCCCCTGTACACCCTGAAAAAAAGCAAGGTATTAAGAGGCAACACAAGACATATATGTCTCAGTCCCAGCAGCTGCAAGCATTAGATACCAGCTAACCTCATGCTGCCTATCTGTAAAAGAGCCAGAGAGAAGCTGGAAGAATAATGTTGATTAGAATTTTAAAAGTATGTGCTCTGCTGCTGTGGAAGCAATACCCATGACAGCGTGCGCAGTAGTACTCTGTGAAATACGGCACATCACTCCCAACCAGTGTGCTAGTCACCCACACGCATCCCTAAAACCCAGTGTGGTACCTGTTTGATAGATCTGCTCTTTGTCAGACTGGTACTGCCTTTGCTGAGGCTTGTATTAGTTTTGGACAGGCTGGTATTGCCCTTGGACATAGTGCTATTAACATCTGACTGCTGTAAATAAGCCACAGAAAAGGCTTTGTTGTTAGAAAGCTATTTACTCTTAACAGTTACCATTCCAAACCTTTTCATGTGTTCACAGTAAAGGCATTAACTCTAGCATCAGAGTTTTGACAGAAGAATACATGGACTTAGGCAAATCTACAGCATCCCTCAAGGTTTGTGCAGTTCATTCCTGCTATGAACCTGGACCTACATCAAATGTTCTCGTTACAGCACTACTTCAAGCAGTGGAGGCAATGGGACTGTAGAACAATTTGGGGTTTTTTGAAGTTATACACGTAGGAAAAACTTTAAAGTTAATAGCAAAAATTTACTATAACACAAAACAAAAGCCTAACCACAAATTCAAATGTAATCAGTTGAGATTAGTATGCATTTAAGCATCTTCCTTCCCTTTTTGCACTTGTGACTGAGAACATTTTACACTTCATACTATAAAGAATAGAATTTCTTTTGATACATGTGTTCAGAATTACTGTTCAAAGTATAACATTGGAACTGCAGTGGTAAGAATGAATTCTCAACAGCACGAAATCAAGGAGGCCAAGCATATTTAGAACATAGACTGAGCTGCTCACAAGACTGCATTTTCGACAACACAGACTTTAAGGGCTATACACTTCTACGTAGAATACATTAACAAACTACAGCTATTAACTTCATAGAACTGACTTCACACAAAATGAAATCAACATACCTTAGCTTTAGAGGAGGCTCCTCCTGCTTTGGCTTTTTTGGGATCAGGCTTGGATTCCATGGTATTGGACCCTGAATCTTCAGCAACTGCTGGAGAAACAGTAGACCATTTCAGACTACCAACAAGCCCATTTTAGGTCAGCACAGCTTTCCATTTTTAGGACAGAATTAAAATGGTTTGTGGATACAATACACTTATCACACACAGAGGTCTGAGGATTTTAGACCCATAAAAGGAGTTCCTTAAATTCCATGTTGGCACACAAAGTTTTCATAATTAAGATCACAATATGTTAGCAAATTTGTCATTATCAAACCAGTTTAAAAATGCACACACACATATACTCTGCAACCTAATGTCCAGAGCCATATTGCACCCAGTTTGAGCAACCAAGCTCAAACACCAGCAGAGAGACAAGGCAGGACTGCTTCTTCAGGTCACCTGTCCCCTAAACCTGTTACCCTCTCTTTTATGTCAGCACAAGCATTCTGGTAGCCCCACAGTGAACTACACTGAGGAGACAGTCCAGATAAAAACTAATGTGAAAACGTTTTAAAAAAAATGTTATATTAAAATCAGATTAGTATTACCAAAAAAACCATGCCCCTCTAGTCCATGGGTTTTAGCTTCAATGCCAAGTAGATATTTTCAAAGCGCAGCTAACAGATGGTTGTGTGGAAAGGAAAAACCCTCCTACGTTGGATGTTGACTCAACTGCAAGTAAGATCAGAACTGCAGACGGAACTCACTAGATTACACAGCTATTTGAAACCTTAACTAAGCAGGAGGAGAGGAATTCAGCAAAGTAGGAGAAGGACATGCTCCTCTGGTGTGTCAAAAAGCTTCAAAACCCACCCTTTTCTCAGTCATTTCCTAGAATGTAGGAGAGGTTACCTGACACAGGTTGGAATTTGGCTGGAGCTGCTCCCCCTGCCACTCTGGAAGATGCTTTAGCAGGAGGAGCTGGTTTGGCTGGCATGTTGGCTTTTGCTTTCTCAAGCATAGCCAGTACTTGGTCTTTGGAAGTTGGCTAGAGAACAGAAGGGAGAAAAAAAAGTGATAAATTTGGAAAGATTGGTGATACTGATGACTAACACAAGCCACAGACAATGAAAATGACAGCAGTTTGAAACAAGCTATTCTGTTTAGCATCTTCCTCCAGGATGCTTATCTGAAAACATTGATGTTTTAAGATATTTCTGTTCTGAAGTAAAACATAAAATTTCTTCTGACCTATGGGAAACGTGAACCAGCCATCTGCACTCAAGGGTCTATAAGATACACCAAATTACTAGAAGCCATCTTAAAGCATGTGTTCAAAGGCACAGACTTGGACAGTAGCTGGTATGGAAGCTCTCTGCAGGCAGATTTTTTCCAGAAAAAAAGCAGAGTGAATAAATGTCAAGCTCCTGAAGTGATAAACCTGTGGTGGCAGTAGTCTTTCTGAAGCAGAGAAAGCTCTAACTCACAGCCTTCTGATACTATTTTCAGCCCCCCTGAAAATATTCAATGCAGACAAGCTTACATGACTCAAGACAGCATATCACGAGACCGTGAATGTGACTTGTTAATATCCACACATTCAAGGTCACATTATCTAATGTTAGTGACAGAAATACCTTCAGCTTGCTGGTAGCTTTTGCCATCTTCTCAAAGCCAAGATGCATCATAAAGAATGGCAAGGCATCCTGTGCCTTTTTACGCACATCCCCATTTCGATCTTCAAGGCAGGAGTACAGGTGAGGCACACACAAGAGTAGGTCAGAAGGAACAGAACGGAGGGTAGGCAACTTCTCAGCCAACCAACCAAGAAGCTGAAAGAAAGTTTTAAAATAAAAGTTTTTGAAGAAGCACTCGCAGTGCTCTGTCAGGCCGTAAGAGCCTGAATAATCTCCTTCACACACCTCTAAAGCAAGCAGGAAAAAAAAAAATCCCACCCCAACCTTTGTTCAGAGAAATATTCTTACCAACAACTTTCATGTCAGAAATATTAAAAAATTTCAAAAATTAAGTACAGTATGTTAATTTTTAATCCTAAAACTTGGAGCCTGGTCTCTTAAGACTGCACAGGCTCTTTCTTCCTTTTGAAAGTAACATCAGAATTTCAGCTGTATTTTATCAGCCTCCAACATATTAATGCCTCCACTTCAGCTCTAGTCTTCATTACCATGTGGTTAATTTGAGGGACAACATACTAGCTCTTAAAATGCTGATCAAAACAGACAGAAGTTTCATTTCGGAGGCACTGAAATCTGACTGACAGCTATCATGCAGGAAAAAAAAACCTCGTTATAAGTCTTTTGAGGTTTAACATTTTTATGTCAGTAAGATGACACAGCTACTTGTTTACTCATGTAATGGTAGCATTATGTTATTTCAGTCTGCATAGATAAACATAGTCCATAGCAAGTACAGTTATTTTGATTAGAAACACATAAGGACAAGTTTACTTAGCAGAAGCCCACCTCTTGTCTTAGGAAAGGATTTTCTTTCTTGAGCTCCTCAGACAGGTCTTCTCCTTCCAACCACTCTTTCATGCCAGTTTGTTCAGCCCAGGCATTCACAGTTGCTAGGGCAGCAGCACGAACATTATTCTGTAGCAAGAACAAGATTTAAGAAGTATAACCCTAAAGAGGGGTCAGAAGATTACAACAGAAGAGGAAATAGATTCATCCTTCCCATGAAAGGAAAAAGCTTCTACATCACAGGCTTTGAAATCTCCATTTTTATTCACTGTTTGAGAAGTCTAAGATTCAGAGAATTCCGTTTTAGTGATGGTATCAGCTGCAGAAATCACTGAATCAGCCATTATACTTATCTACCATCATTTTTAAAAAACGAGTTTAATAAAGAGGGACAATGGGTATCTTTAAAAGCACTTTGTACCTGCTACCGTTCATTGATGAGAATTTTGGGAGTCTCCTAACTCTCAAACAAGATAAAGAATAAGGTTAGTGATTTATGTAATGCTTAAAATAGACTTAGTACATTCATAAATCAAGGCAAGTGGGTTATGGAGCCTATTATTAGGGTACTCTTACTTAGGACACACATGAGCAGAAGTGAAGTCAGGAACAGGGGAGCCCTCTAACTCCTAAAAATTCCCATCTTTAGTGGGTTTTTTTCCTCCACGTAAAATTTAAAACAGCACCCTTTTTTGAAGCAGCTATGTGAAGTTACAGGAAGTCAGATGGAATACTTAACAACCATGGTTCTTCAAAACATTATCAGTATAGACATGACTCCATATATATGACTGTCTTCTGAATTACTGGCTGAATTTCTGAGGCAAGCTGATAATGTAACAGACTCATTTAGCTTTAGTATGAATCAATTTTAAATGCAAAGGTAACAACCAGGCATGTATCTAAACAAGAAGCGAGCATCCTTGCAAATAACTTGTCCCATCTTTAATCTCATTGACGAAAAGAAAAAAATCAGGTGCTGCAGGTAAATAGATGCTCACAGCCTCTCTGATGAGGCCTTGGTTCCCATCACCCAGACTTAATTTGTCTTCACTCATGCTACAAGCTGTTGATTTTCCTCAACTATTCAGTGGGTCCACTATCAACATTTTGAAGTGGGGCCCAAAAAGAATCCTCCTCATCTTCAAGAACTCTAGCAATTGGATAAACTGGGTAAATCTTGCAGTACCTCCAAAAAAGTTACTACTGTAACAATGTTGGAATGAGTATAATAAAACCCTCTGTCAGCATTATAGTGCTTGTAACACTGGTATAATGCATTTTAGTAACAGTGCAAGTTAATTACAGTTGGTCTTATCCTTAAACTGTGTACTCGGAACTGAAGGGCGCTTGCCATTTCCTCAAGATAACTGATGAATAAAAGAAGAATCCAACTTAATCACGTAAAATCTCAGTTCTTTAAGACTCTTAATTAGAAAACAATTTCAACTAAGAGTTTTCATCCAGCCCTAGGACCCAGCCCTAGTCCTTCCATTGCTTGGGACAGGTAGATCCAGTTTCTGCTCTTTTTCTGACTCACATTCAGAGCACAGACATCTGAAGTATGCCACCTCTGATAACTGCCTGTGACATCTGGCACAAGACATTGGCATCTTCCCAAGCCTCCTTCCCCCACTGCTTCAAATAGCTCTTTCCCATGGTCCTAGCTTTGATTTTGACATAGCATCTTGACAAGCTCAAGACTGACATTATACAAGCTTCAGTGTCAGTTGCGAGTGTCCTGTTTCTACCTACAGCTCAAAGGCCTCCTAACACAGTGACACAAAGACAACAACGCACACTGGAATCCACACTGGTACACTAAAAGAACCAAAGTTCTACAAGCAACTTTACCAAGCAAGCCTGATTAGTGTCTAACATAGTGTATTTTCAACAACAGAAGTATGCATACAGTCACCACATTTCATTTAAAAGCAGAATTATGACACTGACTGGGTTTATTTACAAGCAGGAGAATACATCTCAGGAAGAATGTACGTTCAGGCACACACCCATACTTAGATAATAAGTTGTCATTTAGCCAAGAACCTTTAAGAAACAATTCGTAAGCTTCCACAGAAGTTTTAACTACCATCCACCTCTCAAAAGCAAGTCCAAACAGTGATATTCTCAGGCATAGCTCAGACAGTGAGCGGCAAAAAGTAGAGATCTTGGAGTGTCCTACCTTACTGTCTCCTAGGACTGTGATAACAGGAATGCCCAAATTTTTCACGTGCTGTTTGATATTGGGGCCCATTGCTGTTGCTAGCTGCTGAAGAATGCTCAGTGTTTGTTGCACCTGCACATAAACAAAAAGGCTTTGAATAAAATACTGTTACGAACACATGTGCAAAACTCCAAGTCACATGGAGAAAAGTAACGCTGCTGTACACCTAGGCTTTTACTTTAGAGTGCCTGCTCGATGATATCTGTTCCAGAGTTCAAATTCATCACACGGATAGAATACAGAAATAGTTTTTATCTGAGTAAATTAAAGTTCAACTAAAAATATTTTCAAACAAGGGACACTTCACTTTTGTCACAAGCAGAACACTTATTTAAACTTCAGGTTTGGGAGTTTTTTTGTTTGGTTGGTTTTTTCAGGTTTTTCTGCGGTTTTGATTGGTTGGTTTTTTTAAGACTTGCTTACATTACATTCAGAGTAGAGGTAGATTTTCCCTTTTTTGAAGGCTCTTTTTAAAATACAAAGCAAAGACAAAGGCAAATATGTATAAAAATAGGCAAATATATGATCTAGAAATACACAGTTCACTGTTTTCCAGCTGTTGATTTCATGACATTGTAACAGACCGAGTAATAAGCAAGTTCCAGAAATCATAAATAGTTTGTCTTAAGTTCTAAGCTGGAAACAGCTGAAACAGGATTTTGAATAACATACCAAGATTTTATTGGAGTCATTGAGACGACTCTTCAGAGCAGCTGGAAGTTCTCCTATGTTTGGCTGTATGAACTTAGCATCATTTATTATGCTTGTCACTTCATCTAGACCTTCCTTTCTGATCTTCCAGTTTTTGTCCCCAATCTTAGACACCAGTTCAGCTGTGATCTTATCACTAAGAGAAAAAAAGTGAAAAGCCCACTTTTAGTTATGGCTCTTTTAGAATTTGAGTGCTTAAACACCACATATTTCTGCTTCGAAAGTATTTAGAAACACAGCTCTGAATTACAGGGCAAGTGCATCTTCAGGTTGTAGAATCCAAACCTACCCAATATCTGTTCTCGGCAAGAGATCCACAACATCGTTCCCAATATCCTCCTGTTCCTCTTCCTCACCATCATCTCCACCACCACCACCACCACTGTGTCTGGAAATGCCACGAGTTGGGGCTGGTGCCGTCTGTCCTTGCATCTGCAAGCAACACAAATCAGAAACAGCTATTTTACAGTTTTCCGTGTGACATTAAAAATAAAACCACTTGCACGGTATGAATGCACTGTCTCAGGGTGATAGACTTCTAAAACATTATGCTATTCCAACAAAACCAGAAACTTTTGAAGTTCATCATGAAAAAAGTGACTCTAGACATAGCTAGACACAATGAGTTTGCAGCTGCTTTAGTGAGCCGTCTTAAAAAACCTGGTGCACTTACAAAAACGCAGGTTAGACCACATTATCATTACAGATCCCAGCCACTTAAGTTTCCAAGTAGTTTTAATGATGCTTGGTAGTAAGAGAGCCACACTTCATACCTTTTCAAATTCTGCATCTATCTGGGAGAGAAGGGCTGGCTTCTCATCCTCAAAGAACATTCGCAAAGGAGGTCCCACATAAAGATACATGACTCCTAGCAAGGTAATGGCAGAAGTCCTTACAGCCTGCCAGAAAGAGGATAAAAGCGCTCAGTCTTGAAATTAAGGATTGGTAATAATTCAGGATTAAAATTTTAAATTTACTCACTGGGTTAGTTGCAGCAAGAGCTGTCTTCACATTACTGATGAAAGCTTTGACATTCAGTCTGTGGGAAAAACATATTCCCCGTAAGTAAAATGCAATGCAGGAAGTACCAACAAGAAAAAAATGCACTGAGAACAGAGCCATACAACTAATTTATGAGCAGAAGATATTTGCACTTATAAAATAATATCACAGGTACAGTGTAGACAGTAGATATTTAAAAGAACTACTAAAAGAGATCAGTTTGGGAAATAGCCTACTATGAAAATCAATACAGTAAACGTAAGATAATTTATAGCAAAAGACTGCTATTATTACAGCTGGAAAGTTTCTTAAACTCTATCACCTGTAAGACTGCTAGGACTGAAATCCTGATTTCAAGCACCTGAAACATGGCTACCTAATAAATGTGAGGGGTTTTATTTTTGTTAGTCTGTCTCAGGATCTTCCAGAAAAAGGCACAAATTTCAAAAAGAAACTTCTAAGAGCAAGAAAGGAAGGTTTAGATTACTGAATCTTCTATACCACCGCTGAATTCAATAGCGGAGAAACACAATCATGGAAGCTTACTTTGTGCAGCATCAAACACTGCTATTCTAGCATCCTCCATACACCAAGATTACCCTGCTGCAAAGACATACTTTTTGGGGAATGTACTGAAGAAGAGAGTTTGTTTTCCAGACTTAATGTTACTATCGATTTAATAGCTGTGAAACAACTTGGACAGGCATAGTAACTGCCCAAGTAGTCAAATTAATATTTGAAGTCTTCACTGCTTAGAAATTTTGTTCTCAGGAGTAAGGTGTATTACATATGCTTGACCACATTCAGTTAAGAGCCTGGTGCTTAAAAATGAAGGAATACTATGCCTCGTTCTGATGTAGAATCCATTTCTTGCCCACACAGCGCCAGTTGCAATAATGGCTATTTTTGTTGCCTAAAACTTCATCCTGTTATCAGCCTCAAAACCTCTCCAGGGAGAGCAATAAGCATGCTGGTATGTACTTTTCTGTAGGCTGTCAGGTTTTGTTTTTTTAAACTATAAAATATAGTGATCCAGCTGGTTGCTGGTCCATCCAAGTAGACCACGAACTACTGACATGCAATACCACAGCTTCTTGCCCAGCCCACTCCTATAGTATATAAAGTTTAAGAAAAACAGTCTTCTGTGAAGGCGGAGTGATGAATAAAACATCTACCAGTGTAATAGTATCCTATCCTATTAGTAATGTCAGATACTTTCGTTTATGCATTCAGGGCTAGAAGAGCACCCAACAGAGCTAGCAACAGAGTTTAAGGAACAAGAGTTCAGATGCACTTGCAGCCATCCTCTTCAGACCAATCTGACAGAGAAGAACAGCTTTAGTCCTAGATTAGAAACATTTTCATTCAAGTTTCTCTTAGCAATTTATTTGAAAGACGTACCCAGAAAAGCCAAACTCTTTAATTGCATTTGAAAGCCAGTTCAAAGTTTCTGACTGATTTTTAGGATTCTTTTGAGAAAAAGCCATAGCCACAACCTGGAAGAGAAGAGAGTTACGTGTAAATTTTCACTGGCAAACCGGGTGACAAATCACTGTAACAAAGGAGTGAAGACACCTGCAAAACACACAGGGCATTGCAAGTGAACAGAAACAGCTGAGGTAACATACAAGGAAAAATTTGTTGTGTCACTGTAGCAGACTACAGTTGCAACTGAACTGAACCAGAAGTTCCTGAAGTATTTAAAGGCAGCCAGAGATACCTTTATTATGGACGTGTACCTGCTCTGGCAGTATTTCAGGAAAATACTGATTTACTACTCTATTTCCTCTTTTGGAGGAACTTGTATTTAACTTCTGCCTTAGGAGGTATCTTGAGAGCAAACAAATCACTTTCAAGCAACAGAGAAAAATCAAAGACTTAGTACTTACTCCTCAGGCTGAAATAACACCTCACATAATATTTCTGATTTCATTTACTGGACAAATACATTCGCTGCTCACTCACCTGCTCAGCAGTCCATGGCAACTGGCACGCCTCTGCTATTGCTGTCATGGCTTCTTTTGCATTAGTCCCACATTTCACATCACCGACCTTGTCTACCAGACCATCCAGCACAACCTGTGCTGAAGTTTTGGAGAAGTTTCCTTTCTGTGCAATCAATGCAACTATATGGAGTTTCATCTGCATCACCTGGAACATTCATAACAGCAAGGAAATTACTCATGTCCTCATGCATTTTAGACCAAATATCTATATATTTATAGATATATAAAAACACAAATATGTGCATTTGTGGATATACAGAAATTTATACATAAAATAGGTATTTGTGTGTATACAAACACAAATGTATATATACATTTGAATATACAAAAGTGTGTGTGTTCAAACACATTTGTGTACATAAATACATATTTTATATACACATACTTGTATACACACAGCTTTGTGTGATTATACAAATTGTGTATATACACACAAATACATATTTTTATATCTAGATGTATACATACATACACAATCAGTAATATTGGGCAGTGTTATCTTCTTTTAGAACTTCACACACCCACATATATATCTGCACGCTTGTATAAGTATACATATACACCTAGGTATCTTCAAATGTTGTCTCTAAGTCTCAGCCGTCAGAAGAAAGAAAATCTAATTTCGGAGCTTACATTCTCATTGACTCTATAGTGTCAATACAGATACAGCTGTGGTCACAGTGCTAGGACTGTCATCAATGACATATACGCACATACAGCCTTTTTGCTGGAAACACAGCTTACGTTAAGTAACAAAAATGGACTGTTAGTTACTGAAGGATAATGTATTACCTGAAAATTTGTTTCCTTCCAGCCAGGTTTCTTGGCCAGCATTCTCACTAGAGCTTGGCAAGGCATTTCACTTCTCTCCATAAGCTCAACAGCCTAAAGGACAAACATCAAGTTAACCAGCGGGTCACAAGCCATACAAAAGCGAAAACACAAACAGAAGTTACCTCAACTGTCCTGTAAATATTTTCTTAATATTGAACAAAGTTGCAGAAATTTTCAACGTAAGAATTTACCTGAAGAGCCTTACTACAAGCCCCACTTTTACAAGGAGCCCATTTTACAGGTACTGAGCCAACTTTTAAACTACAGCATTCACATTGCTACGCTTTATATATTCTTTAACAAGTGTCCTTACAACAAACATTGGCCATTCCAGCCCTGGGAATTTAACACTTAAAAATCCAACCAAGTAAACAAAAAAACCCCACACCCCAAATCCCCAAAACACCCGCACACCAAAACCCCAAACCAACCAACCTATCACAAATAAACAAAAACCACAACACCAAACCCAAGCTGCCTTCTTTGTTTGTTTGTCTGTTTTCTAAGGTGATATATACCATGCACCTTTCACACTGGAATGCTGACTACACAGCAGAGATAAAGCCTGAAAGTAATCTAAATTACTGGTTTTACTTATCGTTAGACTTTCCTGTTCCACTGAAACGTTAACATCTTTATATTTGAATAAACCTGGCTTCTGCAGCAGCATTTCAGCGCAGCCAGTCACTGTTTCATAACTTCAGTTAGTCACCTTCTCCACTGAAACGTTAACACTCAGTCACAACTGTAATGGTGTAGTGGTATGAACTATTTGTACATCTACAGTTGATGCCTTTTTGAATGTGAACTCTCAAAGGTCTTATAACGGATACCAATGGAAGAAAGCCAGGCTTCACATTTGAGTGACCTTTTTCAGTCACCTTTGACCTCTGAGTGATGCTTTTTTTGTTTGTGACTACGTGAAGCACTTTCCACCAGCTGTGAAGACTGCTGGTATTGTTTAAGGCTTCAAACATCAACTATTTGCCAAATGAAATTTTAGTATTAAAATCAATTGCTGCCTAACATGCAATCAGCACTGACTTATTTCCAACTGGTTTTGCCCAGTCATTGCAAAACTTTCAGTTTACACCTAGTTATCTTTGAGACTAAGCTTGAGAACTGGTGTTTTAAGATGTCTATTCATCCTCAATTCATGTACAAATATTTTGCAAAAGCATAACTATCTACATTAAACTAAACTGCTTACTCCACTATTGTTATGGAATAAGAGCCAATTTAAACCACATAAACCACTTGTCTTTTGCAAGTGTTGTTTAATCCATCTGAAGTGCTGGCATATCGCTACTACTGGTACATCTTTTAAGAGTTATCAGGCTTAAAAAGCTGAAGAAATTATTGCTTTCTTTCTCTTCCCCTACCTGCCTCTTCTTACCAACTGCTACAAACTTACCTTCTGAAACTCCTCCATGCAGGCAAGCCTCTCTTTCCAGTTACCGCTGTCCAACTGCTGGATACAAGAAGCTGGAAGGACAGCAGCAGCTTTCTCTTCACATACTTCTATCTGCAGACAGATCACAGCAAGGTTAATACCCTACTATATCCCTTCAGAGGGGGGCAGCAGCCATAAGGACAGGTAATATACTGGAACGACCCTTGCACTGTGGTGCATTTACAAAATATGTAAAGTCTTCTGTTGTAGGTTGAAAAATTTTGTATGGATTATAGTTTAGGAGACCTATGAATTTAGGAAGCTGCTAAATTGTACTGCAATAGAAGAGTAATCCCTGAAAAGTATGACAAGTTGTGCAGATAGTCAAAAATAGTCCTTTGTAGCCGCTATCTACTTACAGAATCAAGCAGAGGTAACCTAAAATTTGCATGACAAATTTTGTGCAAAGTCTGAACCAACATTCATAGCAATGAACTAGTGGTAGATGAGGGTGGATGGGAGAAGACGTATCTTCTGCATCCATCTTAGCAAAATGAAAAATTAAAGTTATTAAGTACGTGAAAAGTGATAAAAACTTCCCTTGTTTCACTGGTGTCTGTTCCACCTCCAGGAAACATATACTCATTTTCTACTGTATAACTGGCAATATAAACTGGATACATAATGGAAAGTATTAATTTTAAGCGACACTAAAGATAACTGACAGTCCAAAAAACTTGCAGATACATCTAATAAAACTGTAACAGCTTTTTGTTACAGTGTCACCTACAGATAGCTTAGTTTACCTAGTTCCCTATCAAGAAAATAGGTAGATGCTCAATTAACATGCAGAATTTAATCATCTTCTTGAAGTGTAACTTAACTTGAGCAGCACAGAATAAACTTGCATTAGTTCCTTTAATTACTGTATTCTACTTCAAATTTCAATGTAAACTCCAAAATACTGTATTCTCAAGCTTTTAATACCAGACACATTCAGCAAATCATGCATCCTAAATTACCTATGAAGTAGTCAATATCATTACTTTTTTTCTGTCTGTTCTAGTTCAGGGAGAACATGATATACCCCATTATATTAGCATGATTTATTGTTTACTGTCATATATGGCCTGGTACGAACAACAGCCTGAAGAACAGGTGTATTTATCAGAATATATCGAACACCCATTTCACCAGTTATGTACTGCATTTAAGTAAGTGTATTGCCTTCTCTTGCCCTAACAAAAAACCCCCTCAACTTCACTGAAAAATCCTGTAGTAGCTGAAGAACTGATTAACAAAAGCTACTTATACAGAGGACTTTGTACTTCAGAGAATAGCAGAACACTCACCGACAGCTCCGATTCAAAAATTTCTTTGGTCTCAGGACCCTTCTTGCCTTTAGCCCCAGCACTTCCCATACCTGCAGCTGCAGCTGGTTTGCCTTTCTTGGGTGGGCCCCCAGACTAAAAAGGAAATGGACAAATCAACCAAGATCAAACAGGTTTCTAGTTCATCAGATACCAAAAGAACTGCTGTTTTTCCACACTTCCACATTCTAATGTCAAAAAAATGCCTATCTGTAAGTACCGTAACAGCCACAAAGAAATTTTTTTCTGCTAGAGCTTAGTTTAATTCATATGCTGCTTTCAGACTACCAGGTTTTATAAAACATTTATACTAACAGGGACACAAGACAATGAAAGATGAAAAGGAAAAGAGAGTGTGTATTTGTGAAGGCTCAGGAAATAATGAATTAGTCTATATGTTCTCCTATGGATATTGATTAGACACAAAACTTGTGGCTGGTGTCTCTTTTCCAGGCTACCAGAGTATCAATAGATTTTAGAAAATATGACCCATTCTACTATTCACTTCCAGGTTTTCCACCTGGAGAAATAAGGAGGGTATTACAAAGACCATCTATAGTGCTACTTAGGTAAATTTTTAAAATCCAAATAATAATTTTAAAGCCCTAAAGGCTAAACGTTCAAATTCTTTATGGTAACAAACTAAAAACAACAGTGAAGACAATACTCAACACTAAAGTGGTAACCTTGCTAGTTATAAGAAGAGACTTGGAATTCAGCCAAAAATTACTATATCACCACAGAACACATTAGTGTTACAACATCTGATGCTCCTCTGAATGTCTCCAGTGGTCTATCACTATTTCAATATCAAAATCTGGTATTAAGACACAAGTGACAAGACAGTTTGTATCATTAAAAACTGAGATTTCATCGAGTACATTATCAGAAAGTCCCAGATTCTTTTTGTTGTTGGGCTCACCTAGTACTACAAAAGGACAGCAATTCCTCAGTGGAAAGAACAGGCCACCTTTATCTTCAAGAAGTAACTCTCCGAGACCACCACAGACAACTGTGATTGTCAGACCATCTCTTTGCAATCTCTTACCTTCACAGCAGGTGCTTTTTTCAGTGGTCCTGGTTTGGTTGCCGCATCTTTTGTTTCTTTATCTCCACCAGTCCCTGAGAGAGAAGGGGTCTTTCCAGTAATAGGCTTGCCCTCTTTTTTCTCAGCAGCTCCTCCTGCCTTTTTACCATAAACCAGCTCTACCTTCTCAGCACACTCTTTAATCTGACAAGCAGTTAAAAAAAGAAAAAAAGGGCAGGGGGAGAGGGGGGAAAAAAGAAAAAAGCTATTTAGCTGCCATAATTGGGTGTACACAGTCCCTTCAACAGCAGTGGCTCAAACTTAACTACTCTGGAAAAAACTGTGAAGAGTTTAAGTTGTTTACTTCACAAAACGTTATTATCCTGTGCTCCTTGCAGTCATAATGTTAACCAGTCAATGGCATCAGCCATCGCTGTACTGCTAGAATAATTTTCTTATAAACGCACTTCATTTTGAACTACATAGAGAAAGCATTGCCCCCCTTCAATACTTAGAGATGCTCTAAAGACTAATTCTTAGCACCTTTGATTATAAAATCATCATTCAGTCAAACCTGTCAGCTTATGCAAAAGAAAGAAAACTTTGTTGTTGGAAAGTAAGTCTTTAATACCAAATCCTGTCTAGTAATATAGAATTAGACCGTGTGGTTGTGACCTAAAACCCTAAACTTTGTTTCAGGCAACAGAGAAAGCGTTCAAAACCAAACAAAACCCAAACCCACCAAACCAAACCTCACAATCCACCTCACAGATAAAACAGCCTTGAAGCCAAACAGATACTTTACATAAGAATGAAAAGGCACACTGTTGACATACTAATGCATTTTAGGTAGTGGAAGTCAAAGCAAAGATGCTGGATAATCTAGCAAGAAATAAAGAGATTTTCAGATTCCCTGCAACTCAGTAACAAAGTTTAAGTTTAAGTAACAAATAAATTTTTCAAAAATCTGTGCTGAAAGTCATTAGCTAAGCATCCTCTTTAGTATTCTCTAGCTTAAGATGCACCTTGAATGGATAAATGGAGCATTTTTCACAACATTTATGACAAACTCACCCGATCAAGCTTTAGTTTGTCTACATCTGCTAGAAAAGGATTCACAGCTTTCTCTCCAGCCACTTTCAAAGCAGTGCCCAATGCTTCAAATCCAGCATCTCTTACTTCAGGAGCAGAATCGTTGATATGCTGCAGAGAAAGATAAGTTGTATCATATGTTCATACCTAGACAGATTCTTAAATTCATCTTCTGTATAAATCCCCTCCCCTTTAAAAATCTACATCTACTACAGAATAATCCTTAACATTCCACTGTAGAAAGAAAACGGTTGTTTTTCACTTCCGTTTTCCTATGTACCAATCAAGTCTACTGTTTCTCAGATATAGCCAGTTTCCCACCTTTGGGTCTTTCACACAAGAAACATTCATGCCTTAATAGATACTCCAACACCATAGAAGTTCACAAGGAGTTTTAAGTTCTGCAACCCTGTTAAAATGTCCATTTTTGAAGCCAGGGATATTTCCCGTAACAAGGAAACGGCTATTTTGCGATGAAAAAAAAGTATACATGACTATTGTTTACACTGATAAATGCTGTAGTGTAACTGCAGTGTATGAATCACTGATGGTTCTTTTATTCATGGTAAATGATATGTAGCATTCCAACAAAAGCTTGCTAGAAACATCTGCAAGAAGCAAGTGGCACAGCGCCCAGAAGTTTAATAGTTGCAAATCACTGTCTTAATCTATTATAAACTTGATGAGTCTTCAGTTTCAGAGAAGCTAAGAAAAAGGAGACTAAACTGTTCTCATGACTGACAGTCATCTTGAAGTTTGACATCAGTCAAAACTGACTCTGATGGCTACACAGCACAGAACTCTCTAGTCCTTGCACTACCAGAAAGGTCGTCCTCCCAAAACAACCAAGCGCTTCACAACAACAGGACTCGAGTCAACGCCAGAGAAGTACCAACTCCTCCTGCTTTACCTTGAGAAGTGCAGCACAGAAAGGTTTTAACAGGCTTTTCGGCAGAGTAGAAGGTGTGCAGTGACGGAAGCTTCTTGCAATGAAAAGGGATGTTTGTTGCTTAATTGTTGGGTTTTTGTTGTCCATCACTGCCAACACATCTTCACTTATGTTCTGCAATGTAGTCTACAGTGTTGGATAAAGAAGTCATTAGTTTCAGTAAAGTAAGAGAAAAGGAAATCAAAATTAGAGACCAACTCTCAAGACAATGGGAAAATATAGTCATACTTACTGTAAGAAAGATTGCATCAATGGCCTCCTGCAGCGCCTGCACTACCTGAGGCTTCTTCTCTTTAAACTTCTCCAGGATTGTTGGAACAACCTATGAAAAAAGGAAAAAGAAATAAAGTCGTCAATCCACTATTCACTAATGTAACTGCAAAGCCTGACAGTCTGCTCCCTGGCATTTTGCAGAGAAGGAAATAATGCAAATGCCCCCGCCAGGGGTCCACAACAGCCGTATGAACTAGCTTATTCTAGTCAATCTCCAATATTAAATTCATTCTAGTCAGTCCATTAGCAAATACAGATTTTTTTTTTTTTTTGAGCAATTTCATTGCAAAGCTAAACAAAAGGCAGATATACAAGTTCATATAATTACAGATAAATACTCTGGCTCTACTGCTCTGGAACACAGAACAATAAAATGGAAATTAAACAATTCCACAGCCCAGAGTGCTGTGCTCTCTTACTATAAAAATCCATGAAGGTATATAATCTGTTCCTCTTTCCCAGCTTCCTGACAGCACTCAGCATGGCTCATTAAGAAGCCCTGATTTGACCCACAGCTGACAAGACCATTGTTCTAAAGCAACCTGAATCTTTCCTGGAGAAATATTTTTCAGATGTATCATCTTGAAAAAGCACACCTGACAGCAAACTATGCCATCCTGGAATTTCACAGCAGTTTATATCCAATCTAGCTGCTCAGTCACTGCTGAAGAATAAAATAAAATAAATAAAAAAATTGAAGGGGGGTGTGTGTGGGAAAAATCAGCACACACTCTTATGTGCCAGTAGTACAAGCAGCTCCATTTAAGTATGGTCTCTGTACCAGTAAGAACTTTTGTCAGTGAGCCAGAAACATGCAGAGCTTTTAACAGTGGAAATGAGGCTATTCTCAAGATTTTCATAAACGTAACAGTTCACAGTTCAGAAGCAGCCCGATGTCTTACAGAAGTTATAAGCTCTTGTATAATAAAAAACAGATTTTCCACAGATAATGTTTTCTACTCAGAAGCTGACTATGAGATCAACCCCTTGCAACACAGTTACCTAGGCTCAGCTGGTATCCTTTGCTGGGCTGCAACTTGCAAATTCCCTGTTAAAAGACTTCAGCACTAAAAAAAACCCCTTCAATTAATACAGAACAGCACCATAAAGACCCTCATACATACTACTGCAGGTGCTAGACACCCCTAAACCCTACAGAGAACAAAGTCATAGGAAGGAGATATTTAAAATCATTCAGTCTGTTTTAGAAAATGCTGGTGGCTAGAATGAATGTTTATTAACATGGAAGTTAGAAGCTGCAACCTATGTGAGACAGGGAGGGAAGGAAGAAAAGTCAGTCCAGGGCTCCAAAGGCAGTCAACAGAGGTGAAGCTGGGCCACATGCACCCAACTACAGCGAGAAGTATGGTTCTATTCGTGATTTCATGACTCTTGTTTTAACATAGACTGCAGACTGTAACATTACAGCTCTATATTTAGCTAATAGAGTTTATAATAATCCCACAATTCTAGCAACAGTTGTATTATACAACACCTCAAATGCCTGCTCTCAGGAGAAGTCTATACCTTCCTCACTAGTAAATAAATCCAGCAAACAAATCAAGTGAACTGGTGAAATGAGTGCTGAGATTATGCAATTCATAGCTGCCATTACAGTTCTGAAAAAGTCATCTTCTCAATACCATTTGCTTGGTGACCATGGAGCTATACCCTTATTTCAGCAGCTCAGCTTTTTGAATACTAACTCTATGAGGGTTAACCTTTAAAACAAAAGCAAGTGTAAACACATATAAGAATGTGTTCTTCTTACATCTACAGACAGCTTTCAGAATGAAAGAAACTTTGTCCGAACTGTTGTTCAGAGTTCAGGAGACTTGAATGTTTCTGAATCATTTCTGAAATTCAGTACCTCTCCAATTCATCAGAAAATATAACACTACTGGCAGTCAGACACATCAGTTCTCTCTGTCTCTAAGTTCCACCCCCATCACTCTTGCTCATCACAAGAAAAATTTGTGATAAAAATTTGTTGCTTAAAGAACACAGCAGAAGCTTGAGAAATAAGTGAGAGAACTGCAAGTAATTAAAAGCCCCCTTTCTTTCCAGAGACTGGTTAAGCTTCCCATATTCCCCGATATTAGCTGTTGGTTAAGAGAAGAGTAGCAAAGGAGAACAGAGAAGAGCAGAAGCTATTTTTTCCACTGTGGCCTACAAATGCCTTTCTGTGGGTGTATCTCCAGGATGAGGTAATGTAAATAAAGTTCATTTCATGCAGAGTAATTAAAAGTTGTCTTAGTACAGAAGATTTATTGCAATAGTAAGCTTCGTGTTGCTGAATGTGAATAAACAAGGTCATTTTAACCTTAAGCTGCGAGAGATCTTGGCAAATATTTCACTGCTTGCTCCATTGAGGGATAGGTAGGCATTCAAAATTGTACAAGAAATACCTTTGATAAAAACCAATGTTTGACAGGGGAAAAAAAAAAAAAAAAGAGACACAAGTCCAATATCAATAAAACCAGAAAAAAAGTACATACTCTTACTTACATGCCCTGCATACTGTCCAAATTTCTTTCGGAGGCCAGCAGCTAGTCCAGCAAGGCATTTGGCAGCCAAAGCAACTAGCATAACATTTGTATCCTTTCCAACAACCTGAAAAGAAAAAACAAACAAACAAAAAACAATATTAAAGACTGAAAATCCCAAGTGTCAGAGACATGGAAGAATTTCTTAGAATAGTCCGTGGGTCACAGATTAGGTTGTCAGTCTGGGTTACCACTGTTCCAGCTAATAATTTTCTACTCGAGTATTATCTCAACTGTAACTTTTAAAGTATAATACAACGAAATTACAAAAAAAAATTAAATCATATGTGCACTCTGGGTTTTATTTATTACCTTTTTGAGAACTTTTACCAAGTCTGCATAGTCTCCTGATTCCAGTTTGGGATTTTTCACCAGCAGTTCAACAGCTTCTAGAGCTTCTTTCCTTTCTTGCCACTTTTTTGCTTCCTGCAGAGCAAATAATTTACATTCATTTATAAATACAAACAGTTCTAGAGAAGCATACCGGCCACAAACCATAGATTTTAAAACTTTATTCTACCCTGAGAAAGCCAAAGTGTCCCTACAGTTCAACATCAATAACTGCAATATGAAATATGAAATACAGTCCTTTCCCAGGACATAGCTCCTTAAAATTAGAGCTTTCTTGCTGGTAAATGAAGTTTTGAGACTTACTTACAATAGTCTATATTTTACTTACACTAATCTGTTATTATCCATGTAGCAGTAAAGCATACATTGCCAGTATATCTTAAGACTCATTAGCTCCACATGCCATCGAATTAACTGGTAGTATTTAAGTTTATGCTTACTATTTTCTCATAGAAGTCTTTGGGAAGCTTGGAAAGAATTTCTACAGCTTCAAGCAACTCATAAGCATCTACTTGTGGTACCGCCTCTTCCTCATCATCACCTCCTGCAACCAGAAGAGATAAAAATATAAGCAGAGTGACAAATGAAATTTGGACTACAGCACCACCTAATGTTCATTGTTTCAAAAGTACTATCAGCAGTTGTGATTTTGCTATTCCAGAGGACAGATACTCTTTGATATAAAGTTTTTGCCCCAGCCACATTTCCTTGTTGTGTACTGCACCTGACGTTTTGCACCAGTCTGAGCAAAAGCACCTTTACAATTTAATGCATTCCTTCACAAATATACCAGTGATATACTTTCCAATGAGATTCAGAGATTAAATAATTTACCTCCATCTGCATCTCCTCCGACTGCTTGCTGCTGCTCAAATTTTGCCTTCAGCTCCTGTTGGGAACGCAGGAACCTGGTCTGCTTAGGAGCAGCTGATGACACTTTGACCCACTCTTCTTCCAGTTCTTTTAGCTGCCAAAAGGGAAGATGATCATCATATCAGAGGCATTTGGTACATGCTGCAAGACAAGCAACACTTCATGGGAAGCAAAGGAGTTTTCCCATTTCAAAGCCAAGACAGCACCACCTTTCAAGTTCTTTTTTCTGCCAAAGTGACCTCCCCTTCACATTCACTGTTCAGAAACTTTTAACCAAGTATATCCACAGAACAGAATATCATCAACAAAAATATCAATGTAAAGCAGTCATACAAGAACAAACTGTACAACAGTGAGAATGGTGTGTCCCCTCTGTAGAAGCTTTAAAATAAAAATGGCTGACTATGAAGGAACATCTTTTTGTTACAGCCAAGCTATTATTACACACTAAAACTAAGATGAAACAAACATGTTGAGCTACATTTGATAAGACAGCTTGGGTTTTTTTAAGCCATGCCTTTTTCCAGTAAGTCACTGCTTTCCACCTGAACACAATGAACTCAAGTGGGTAGGAGGGAAGGATGCATAAATAAAGTCTTAAAATAATGGAATGTTCCATCTCCAATAGCATAGTTAACTATCATAACATAATGCCACTTCCTGAAGTGGAACAGTCACATTCTGAGCATCAGAACAAGTCTGAAGGGCTGCACAGAGGAAAACCACCTCAGGAAAAAAGAAAACTGAGGAGGAAAATGGTCAGCTTGAAGGCTTTCAGTGCAGGGGTCTTTTATAAGGGTAACCATTTGCCCTTGGCTTAAGTCTCCAAGAAATACTACTCTCCTCCTTAAACCCTCTCCTCAGTTTTAACACAAGACTTCACATGTATTCAGAGCGACAAAACATTGTCACTATTTCTTTACGAACAACAAAGAGGGACTAACATTGTAGGTAAAGTTACACGACGCAAAAAACACATTGACGTTACTGCAAAATTCCAGCTTTGACTTTAAGAATGCCACAGGATCAGGGAGGGTGAGCATGGAAACATTGTCTCAAATGTTTGGATACAGAACTACTTTCTGCCTACCTGAACAGAATTTATGTTCTGCAATGGAGGTCTCAGAGCATCCCTTATCCAACGGTAGATCTCCACAGCAAGAAGTTTGGCTTCATCTCGAACAGCCTTTTCCCGAGACTCAAAAAGTTTTGGCAACACCTTGATGATTGGCTTCAGTGAGATTATTTTTGAACCAAATTCACTGAAAGTTAAAAACATGGAATAGCATCAATGTCCAGGTACAGAACCAGAGAGTGATCCAAAAACAACTAATTTTTTTCAAACTATCTATGAAATGCTTCCATTGCACATTTAGGGATTGTGTCATTTACTCAAATCATTATTACAGCTATTACTTCATGAAGCTACTAAGCTACTGTAAAATTCAAAGAATATTTGCCCTATCATAATTACCCTCC